>WYDI02039451.1:109649-144722 GCA_009867235.2 Psittacus erithacus
AACCATGAGGATGTTGCATCCCATTTGTTTCCCAAGGAAGTACCCCTTTGTGCCACAGGCTGCCATGTAGCCAGTGGTGTTCATGCCTGAAGCCCCTAAGTGAAACTCTTCCCCAGCAAGTGATCCAGCAATGGCCTGAGCCCTGTACCAGCGCCTGGATTGAATAGGGAAACAAGGGAAGGCCAAGTGCCTGAGCAGTTCTGCACTGCGAGGCTTACAGGACTCGTACAAATGGGAAGAACATCTCCCATCTTTACTGAGGTTGATGAGCCTCCACAGCAGTAGGCAGCAGAGCCCTGCTGCTGGCTCAGAAAGCTGTGTCACATGGAAAGGCCTTGGTGGTGGCCACAAACATGCAGCGTTCAGTGACACCAAGGACAGGAGGCACTGGCTGTACCTGCCAGTGAGCTGCCCAGCTTGTCTGAGTGTGCCAGCTGGACCATGGCTCTGAATGGGAGAAGCCCATTCTTCACACTGCTTGGGAAGCTGCCAAGTGCAGTTCATCCTTGTAGGATTTCATCAGGCACAGCAGGGACAGAGTGAAGGGGAAGGGAAAGTTTGGGACATGGTTCCAGAAGCACTGCAACTCCTTCTTCACAGCCCATCAGCAGGTTCTTACCTTTGGGGTGGCAACAGTTCCAGGTTCCCATTGCACTCCTGCAAGGTCAGGAGTTGCCTCACCCAGAACAAGTGTTTCATTCTTTCCACTTTGAGGAAGAAGGAAGAAAAGAGTATGTTGGATTTCAGAAGGGGGCAGTAGCCATTGTCCATATCATACAGCAAATTGCAACCTAAGTTCCCAATACCTCCCAGTTCAGGGGTGTTTATAAGGTCTAGAAAATGCAGAAGCAGGTCCTGAACAATGAGTTGCTGAAAATGGGCTCAGCTGCCATAGGGAAAGGAGCAGAAAGAAGCTTAAAAAGACTTTTCCAAACAGGCCAGGTAATCAAGCTCTTTGTGTCTGATCCTTGAAGGGACAGGGAATGAACTTCGTAGTCATAGAATATGAGCCTACAAACTTAAGAAATGCTGGATCCTCCAGCAGAGTAGTCTGGGCATTGCAAATGATAGGGCAGATTTGAGTAGAATGCGCCTTTCTGTCTCCATTAGAGATCCTTAAAGAAGCTCATGTTCTAAGAATTTCAGTTAGATGTCTGCATTCAGCTGGATCAATATAGGCATTAAGGGCTTATAGTACTCTTGTGCTGAATTAAAGGAAGAAAAAAGGTCCAATGTGTATAGTGAATCAGTTTTTCCTGGAAGAACATATTCCCAAAGTGTAAAATTACCTTTTTCTTTTTTGCTTTCTTTAAACCAGTTTCAGTGACATGAATGGAGCTGAAGTGATGCACAAGTCTGGGCAGAATCCTCTCTCAACTCAGAATTTCTCCCCAGGTAAGTCACTGCCCTGCTTTAACATCATTACACCATCAGCGTCATGCTTTATGCCCTGTGGTAACAGTATAAAACCAGTAGTGCTGGGGAGACAATGATATTCTTTTATGCCTTTTCTGTTCTAATGGACCCAGCAGGCTAAAGACACCTTGGGGTGCTCGCAAATGAAACACAATACTTGGGGTGAGCTGTGTGTGCAGGTGGAAATTGCTGTGAGTGTTTCAAACGTGATGTATGGTTGGTACACAGCTCCTGCCCTACCTTCTGCCCTCTGAGCTGGGGGTTGCTGGAAGGAGACTCCCAGGAATGCCTTAAAAATAAGGGAACGACACGCAAGGAAAGAGGGGGGTCTGCCCCAGGCTTTCCCATCTCCTTATGCTGTGTCCCAGGAGTTGTCTTTAGCTGTTTTCTCTTGCTTTGTTCTGCATCTGTGTTTCTCTTATACTGGGTTTAGTGAACATGCTTCCCTCAGCGATTTTTCCTGTCAGTATCACAATGCAGTAAAGATATGTGGCTAAAACACAGAGAGTCCTTCCAGAGTGCTATTTCTGTGCGCAGGACAATTCAAGGCAGCAGCAAAGCATCACAAAACCCACGGTATGCTGGTACTATATTATAATACCTCTTGAACAGCAGTCGTTGGTTACGTTTGGTTGGCTGAGAAGCCAGGAATTATCAACAAGTGGTAAAAGCCAACCTGACTGAAGAGTAATTGTTCTAAACAGATATTTAGGAGCATTTTTATGTGATTGGCTGGGAGGTATCGAGTGAATTTAATGAATCTATTTCCCAGTTTCTCAAAAAGCTCTTAATTTTTAACAAATTCTGTATGTACGTGTATAAGTGAGAAATGACAGCATATTTGTTTGAGGATGGAGTGCATATATTTAAGTTGTGATACTGTTGGCTGTCTGATAAACAGTGAAGTAAATCATGAGAAGAACTTTTAGAAGTAGCTCATGAGGCTGCAGAGCTCCATGGGAACAGGATGGGTCCATGGGTCACAAGCTGAAACGGGCCTTTTGGCTTTAGCCTGGATTTTCAGGATTGATTAGTGAATGCTGCTTGAAGAACCTTCCTCCTCGTGGAAGTCAGGATTTCAACTTAAAACCTATTTCATTTAATACTGAGTGGGTTTTTGTGTGAAAAAAAGGACTGTAGCTGTCATTGCTGAAAGCTGAAAGTACAGCTAGAGCAGAAGTAAATAGTCACATAACGTAAAGGCTACGTGCTGCAGCTCAGTAAGCACCCACAAAACCCATCTTTTCTCATGAATGGCTTTTTCTTCTCAGACTTCTCCTTCCTGAAAGCATTGGTTTGTAGGAGACTGTGCAGCACATCTCAAACTTTCATCAGACTCAGTTAGCCAGAAGAGAACGAGACAGGTTCCAGAAAGGACAAAAGCTCTTTGGTTTCCTCCGAGAGGTTTCCCATTACTGCAAGCATTCTCACATCACCCCCTCCTCTGGACAGAAGGGAACCTACCAAAGCACTGAAACTAATTGCCTTTCTCCTGGATGAAGGATCAGGGTGTGATCTAGAAAAACTTATCCACAAAGACTGTTTTTTACTCTGGGCAGCAGCACAGAATCCCCTGCTCACTGTCAATATTGTTTCATTCCTGGAGACCTCTGTGGCCTAAAACTTTGAACTGAAAGACGGTAGATCTAGCTTAAATGTAAAGAAGCTCATCCCTGTGAGAGTGCTGAGGTGCTGGCACAGGGTGCTCAGAGAAGCTGTGGCTGCCTCATTCCTGGCAGTGCTCAAGATCAGGTTGGATGGGGCTTGGAGCAACCTGCTCCAGTGGAAGGTGTCCCTGCCCATGGCAGGGAGTTGGAACTGGATGAGCTTTACATCCCTTCCAACCCAAACTGTTCTGATTCTATGATTGCCATAGCCAGAGACAGGAAAGGGAAGATGCCTTGTGATTTTAGGGTGAATCTGACCCATGGTGAAAACAGCCATTCATGTCTTATGGAGTGAAGGCACTGCAAGTAAGGATATATCGTGGGTAACATGTCAGCCAGCCAACCTGACCTAAGTGGTGCTGTTTGCTAAACCCAGGCTGTCATCAGAGTCTCAGAGATGAGGGATGTTGGGTTTTTAGGACTTTGAGATAGACTTGTCTCATCTAAAAGAAGTTAAACAACACCCAGATGATAAGTGTTCCTCATGGGCTTTTTTTGTTGCATACGTGAATGTTTCCAATAGATAGGAACAGCCCTGAGTACTGTTGTTTCTGTTCATATGAAGCTACATGACCATATAGCTGTGTTCACAGCTGCTGGTGTTGGCACAGTTACCCAGCTCTAAGTCACTGTGCTGCAAAGGATTGAGGACGGGCCATACACTGAAATCACTCTGAAACTGAAATCACTCTGAAACTGAAGCCACCACAAAATAAAAGCTGCTTGTTAATCAGTGTATCATGGAGAGAACATGTGAGAATATGAGTTTCTGAGAACTCATATTGGCTTAAGTGGTATCAAAGAGGAATTCAGCCTGTGGTTGTAACCTGTGCCAGGGCTTCCCACATTTGTGTTGCTGTAGTGCACAGGCGGTAGCAGTAGCAGCCATAGGGATTAGAAACAGCCATTATTGTAAGTACTGGAGTCAAGGGCAGATCATGAGACAGTGGCTGCTGGAAATGTGCTGTTCCATGCCTGTAGGGAGGTGTGCCTCCCGTTTGCACCTTCCCATCGTATACTTTCCTAATCCTTAAACTACCATATTCTTTCCCAGAGGGACCCCTCCTCTGTGTCTTGAGTCAAGACCCGCACTGCTCTTTGATTTAGAAAACCCCATCTCTGTCAGCTATAACTGTGTTCATGGAGATATCTTCTCTGTGACCTGGGTAGTTACTCCCTCAGGGATTCCAGTACCATTGCTTAGGAGCCACTGCCATATGTGTTCACGAACATATCAAGGTGATCTCTTTACCTTTTCACTTTGGGAGAGTGCTTCTTTCCCTGCAGGAGGTGGATCCTGCTGAGAGATGTTCCTGTGTGGGTTTTACGCGGAGCCCTTGAGATAAGATTATTTTAAGCCAGGCCATTGTGGAGAGACACTAACCAGTGAGTGCCAGAAATGCATCCCTTGTAAATGGCATTGCATTAGTAATGAGTTAAATGAATTGCTGAGTTATCAAAACAGTGCAGGCTGGGGTGAACTGTACCTTGTAAGTGGGAAAGACAGTGAGGAGTGAAAAAGCCTTGAAAACAAATCAAGCCACGTTGCTCTTTCCTGGTTTTCTAGGGCTGGTTTGTTCTTTCACAGCTTTACTAAGTCTGTACAGGTAAGCTGACTCCAGCACAGAATTGAAATAAAACCAATGGACAGGCGCTAATGCTGTCAAGCAAAGGGCGTAACAGCTTTCTGAGTTTGCCTGAATTCCACCTTTCCAAGCTTTAAAGGAGACTGCAGTGAAAACAATATCTTCATAAAATACAGATAAGCAATTGCATTTAGTAAAGCATGAAAGAATTACAGAAAATAAGGCAGGAAGGTCTGTGTCTCTTGTCCCGGGGCAAGGCCAGATCTCTGACCTCTGTCACAGCCTCTGCTGCACAGGAGAAAGGTCTCAAGGACAGTGTTTGAGTGAAGACTGGTGCACTGCAAAGCAGGCTTCTCAAAAGAACACCTGCAGCTTCAAAGCAGCACAGGGTGAAGAGCTCGGGCGTTTTGTGGTGAAGCAAACCTTATCTACTCTTCATAAAGCTTCTCGTGGGGTGCTATGCTTGGTAGATCATAGCTTCCAGAAGTAAAATAGTGCAATATTGTTTGTTTGTCCTTTTAAGGTTACCTTGGATAACACAGGCAGCCAATCCAGGGAAAACTGATGTTCTAATGACTTGTAAGGCTATGTGACATCCCAAAAGAGCTTGAAGGTTTGAACTGAAGCACTAGCAGGGCATACATGTTGTAGGATGTACTTTGCATGTAAGTGAATGTGTACAGTATCCACAGAACATACCTGGGTAACTGTGTAGAGAGGACTGGGTACTTTATCTTCTTCTGTACCTAATACTGTAATTAGTGCAAGGAATTAAAACTGCAAAGAAAAGTTTTACCTCTTGGCATCCATGGTTTTGCTAGGTCAGAGTCAGAGTGCAGTGTCACCAGACGTGGGTTTATTTCTCCACTTAGTTCTTCAGTAAAAAACTATTGAAAGTCAAACGTCAAATATGGCAGCAGATTGCCTCAGTTTCAGTTTCCCATTTGTATAGTAAAGGATGGAGCTGAGGAGATTTTAAAAGAAATGGGATTGTGTCGTATGTTAATCTGAGAATTCTTTAGTGGCTTTGTGCTGTTCCTGCAACTCAGATGTATGTAGCATTGACCAGATAAAATTTCAATTTTATGTGATACTCTGTTATTGCATGGATGGCCTCTGAGTATGGAGTAATGTCTGGAAACCACCTAAGGAAGCCAGAAGGTCATCAGGGAGCCCTTGGCTGTTCTCCCTCCTGGTAGCCTGCTCTCCGCATCCAAGAGTAAACACCAGTTTGGCTTTGAAGAGCTGTGGCTAAACACTTGTCCTGGTTTGTAGCAATACTTTCACTCTACAAATAGGAAGAACTCATTTGGCAATGCCACAGTTTATTAGTTTGTTCCACTGTTTGGTCTATTTGTATATGTCTTCTCTTCTGCAACATAACTAATTGCAGGCCTGATGTGTCAGAACTCATATGGATAAAGTCCTGAGCAATCTGGTCTAATTGGAGGTTATCCCTGCTTTGAGCTAAATTGGTGGACTAAATGAAACCCAGGCATCCCTTCCAAACTCAATTACATTGTGACAGGCAATACTGAATTGCTCTGGTGCTGGTTGTAGCACTCACTTTTTAGTGCCTGGCTATGTAGTGAGGAGCTGAGAGTCTTTGTTTACTCTTTACCTTTAAGCTTGAATCTTCTCCATGGTAGTTTTCAGCAGCTGAGTGTATTCTGTCATCTTTGCTGTATTCTTCAGAATCAGACTTTGTGAATTCTTGTGCAAAAAATGAGAAGATAGGAGAGGGGGGGCTGGGGAAAGCAGAAGAGTCAAGGTCCAAGCGCAAGACAAGCCTTTAAAAGAACCTCTCCCTTAATTATACATAATGGACTTCTGTTTGTTTTTTTACTTCCCTTTGAAGTCCTGGGAACTGTCAGATGTGGGTAAAGATTTGGCTGGATCATAGCATAGATCTTGTTGGGCAATTTGGGGGGTGATTTTTAAGTTACCCTAATACCTGTGGTTAGTTCTGAACACACCGAGGGCCTGGACTTCTTTTAAGATGAAACCACTAATTTGCCCACTGAGATTCCAAACCCAGATTTTTTTCTACCTCCTTCTACCCTTCTCTAAGACCAGAAAATGCAGGTTTTCAAAGAACTTTGAAGATTCATTTCAGGCTCTGACCTAGGAATATCAGCAAGAGGTGTAGGCAAGTATCTGTTTGGGTTTAGATTGGAAGTGTTCCCATAGTGAGATTTAGTGAACACCCTGGGTTCCTGGCTAGGGTTGATGGGCCTAGCTTCAGCCCACTGGAGGTATCTGGTGGAGTTGGGGCTGGTAGCTCAGAGGGAGTTTGTGTTTGGCTTTGCACAGGATGGTTCAGTGAAGGTGCTGGAGGGAGCAGCTCAACTAAACACTTAATGGAATGCTAAAAGCAACAGTTACTTGTTGGGTAGCATGAGGTATCTGTGCTCCTTCTCTTCTCCTCTGAGCTCCACTTTAGGAGAGTTCTGCCCCAGAAGAGACACCCAGTAAGATACTTCTTCTCCTTTCACTGATGGTCTCTTCCCATTCTTTCTGTTTTGTCCTTGCTGGAATCCCCCAGGCAAAGTGGGGTCTTAATCCCCAGCTGCCAGCCTGCATCATGATCAGCACTGGGCAGAATTCAGGTTCTTGCATTGTCCTTCTCTGCTGTTGTCCAGCCATGATGTTTTCCTTCCCTTTCTTTCACACCCATTTTAGGAGCACTTTTTCTAAGGTCTAGCTCTAAGCCCAGCACCCAGTTGAAGCAGTGGGAAGATGCTTTGCATACCAAGAAGAGCAGAATTCTCACTTGGTGATGGGGGTGGACATGAGTGTTAGTCCCTGCTGCTGCATTGTCTCAGTGGCTGTTGTGCAACTGGAGTCCGGGAATCTGTATCCAGAGAAGATAAATACCTGATAGTCACACAGATCGGCAGGTGCAGCCTCTCGGAGTGGAACGATTTACGTGCTGTGTGGCTTGCAAGTAAACATTGGGTAGAGTTTTAACAGCCCCAGCACCATCTGAATTGGAAGTTGGGAGTATCTGCATGATTGTGACCTCGTTGAAGATAAATCTAAACAAAAAGACTTTCCCAGCTAATAATGTGACTTGTAATTACCCAAAGTTGAAAGACTTTTTCAGTTAAGCTTGGGGAATGTTTCTAGGAAAAAGAAATAAATTAGAATAAGATATTCTTTAAGAACAGTGCATTATATGAAAAGAACTGTGATTCTGCCCTCAGGAAAGAGGCATCTTCGTGAAAGCCAATCATTGTTCTGTTGTGAAGACAGTATTGGGAACAGAAAAGTAAAAGCAATGTGGAAGGGAGAGTGGGGTGCAGTTAATATAAATGAGAAATGAAGTGCACAAAACTGGAAAGGAAAAGGAAAATGTGAAATTATCCTTGGCTGCTGTCTTCAAGGACGAGAGAGAATTTGAACATCCTGCTTGAAACAGAAAAAGAATTGTGTAAGGCCTCTTTGAAATGGAAATGGTGCAATTGTTAATGATGATGAAAATAAGCAGAAGCCTTTAGTGAGTAGTTCTGATCTGTGTTTGGATGACAGCAGAATAATACACTAGAATCACAGGAGGATAATGAATTAATTTCTAAATTATTAGGCCTCAAGAAAAAAGTATTATAAAACACTCGCTAGTAATAAGCTTTCTAGAAAGTACATGTTCAGATAACTTGCAGACAAGAGCCCCAGCAGCGGTGTTAAGAAGATAGGTGGTTTGCAGATGGCAGTTTTTAATACTGGGGAAATCTGGGACACTGGATTTTTGGCTGGGGTTTCAATATGCCAAAAGGGATTAGTCAAGAAAAACAACTATATGGGGAGTTTAGAGTGAAGAACTTTTCCCCTGGCTCCTTCCTTCTCTGTGGCTGCAGGGATGAGCTCTTGGGGGGATTATCCTTCTGTGTACGTGCTGGATTTAAGGCCTATTGTGACTCTTGCAGGCCAGAATGACACTTTAGCTGCTTTAGGAATAGGTTGTTCATAGTTATTGAATCAAAATAGAAAATAAACGAAAAGGCTCTGGGTCAAAAAAGGCCACAGTGTGCTGCTGGTTTGAGGGGGAGGTGAGCTGGCTGGGATTCAAAGCCATCATCCCCCCAAAGCAGTATCAGGTTTGGATTAAGCGTCAGTGGGAGATGGTAGCCCGGTAGTTATTCTTTGATACTCTGTTCATTAGCGAGTTAAGCTCCTGCTTAACTTATGAATTGATTTCCTTTGAAACTGTTCCAAATGATGGTGCAGATGCTGAAGCTGTCATTCCTCTTCTGATGAGGAGAGTGTGGGGTCTGTATGGCTTCGAGCCTCCCTGCTAAAGAAAAGGTGTGCTTGCTGTTGAGCTTTTGTGCATGCCATGGCCCTGTCTAGCTGCAGGGCTTGGGTGCTCTGGAGAGAGCGTGCCTGAGAGCTGAGGGAGTTCTCCCACCTTTGCGCCTGCTCCAGAAAAGGATTTATAAGAACGATAGGCAGGTCTTTGTATGTGCTGGCTGTGCCTCCACAGGGACGTGTTACAGGGGTTTGCCTGCTCTGGGCTGAAGGCCTGGATGAGATATGAAAGCCCAGACTGCTCCTACATAACAAATTGCAGCATAAAAGCATGAGCTGTTGCCCCAGGAAGCTCTTCAAAGGGACAGGCAGGTACCTGAATGCCGTTTACCAGCCGGTTCATTTGAGCTCCTTGCTGCAAAAGCATGCAACAGTAAGGATCAGCCTGTTCAAAAGAACAGCAAGCCTTTGGGCAGAAAAAGAAGGCAGGGCTAAGAGTGAAGTGTTAAACTAGTTCACATGCTGATTCTGCTTTGAGTTGTATGATAAGAGATTCTTATTATCTATATGTATGTATACTCCCCTACCTCCCCGTTGGCTTTGCCTCACAGCTTCTCATTCATCTTCCAGTACAGCTCCGCTGTCCTCAGCTTGAATGGGTTCACCACAATGGCAGAAGTGGTAATCCTGCTTCTATTTCCTCACTGTTCCCTTGATAGGAGGGTAACTTGGCTTTTCTTAAAACACTGGAGTGTGTTTCCCTAATTGCATGATGTGTTTTTCAAATGTACTTATGCCTCCAGTGAGTGTTTTGTAATTTAAGAGTAACAGATTTCTTCTCAGTCTTCTTCCAGGAAATGCCAGGATCCGTGGGTATCAGAGAGGCTTTTGTGTTGTGAGGTTAACTCAGGGGTTAGGGCAATCCATTTGTGCACTCTCACACTTCCTAATTTGCAGCTGATATTATTCATCACTATTCATCACAAATATGATCCTCTGCCTAATCTTTTGTTCCTCCTATCAAGCTGGTATCGGCAATGATGTTGTGAAAGCAATATTAATTATTAGACGAGTGGAAGGGACAGAACTAGGAATGGAACTACAAATGGAATTATTAATATTTATGAACGCTTTATTATGCTGTAATGTTTCGTGGATCTGCATTCAACTGCACCATACAAGAAACCCTTTCGCTAATGTAGCTTTCCATAATCAATTCTGAGTACCTGGAGCTTCGAGTGTTTCTTAGGTTCAGCTTTAGAGCCCAGTGCTGCTTTTCCAGTGCAGGTGATGAAGGAGAACTGGCTGGGCCCTTCCTGTTCATCTGTCTTGCCTCAGGCTGAATCAAAGGCACAGTGGCTGATTTAAGTTTGTACTATTGTTGTCTGGTTCCTGTGTCCTATTTCTCGCTGTACTTTCTCACTTCCCCGGCTCTGTTTTCACCTTCTGCCCCCTGCAATAGCAGGGGGTGAGAGTATGAAAGCAGCACAGGGGAGCTCTTAATCTTTCTACCTCATTTGTCCTGGTCCAGTAGCGCTCCCACGTTACACAGGAGAAATTTGCCAAGTCAGTAGCTTCTACATGTAGGAAGTAAATTCAGTCCTAAAATGTCTTCGGCAGAAGCAGTTTGGAGGATGTTTCTAGGGGCACCCTGTGCATGTGCCAGGCTGTTACATCTGTTTGCAGAAGAGTTGCATACAGCATGAGCAGAAGAGGTGGGGAGGTGCAACTGACCTCTTCAAGGGTATTGCCAAAGCTAGAAAACACAGCTTTTAAATACATCTTAAAGGACCTTCCTGTGACTTAGCTCTGTATTCATGGTGTCTTTAAGTGTCCTAACTGGCACTGTGAGGCTTGAGGTGCTGATACTATAGAAATACATAAAAATGATGCTTCCTTGCAATCAGTGTCAGCTGCAAGTTTGACAGTTTCTGAAGCATTTCAACACTTCTTAAATGTCTGACTGTTTCTGCTTAGAGAATATTTTCTTTGTCCTGTTCTTCCAGCATTTAGCTTAGAATGTGAAGAGCTCTTCCTAATGGTAATATGAAAGCTCGTGACAGGAAAAAAAAGATGTTTTTAAATGTAATTCTCTTATTCAGCCCCCCAGTAAAAATTAGAGGATTAAGAAGAAAAGCAAAAAGAAAATTGAGTCTTCTAGTTTATCTTGTAAGACCTTTTAATAGTGAATTTGAACAAGTGCAGTGCCACAAGCTCCTGCCTTCTTGTCTTGCTTTGTTAAGTGCTGCTGCAACGCTGTTGCTGCCTGTTGTATACAGTTTGTGCACTGCATTAGTCTTTCAGTCACTGTTCTCTAAACCTGTTGCTGTTCACAAAAGCCACTGACAGAAACAGGTTAGCATTACTGCAGAGGTACTTTAGACAAGTCATTTCCTTCATCTGTTAAGGATAAGGAGTTCAAGGATGTTCTTATTGTACAGTGAATTGCAGACCATGACAGTTACATCTGCTCAGTAATTCCTTGTGCGTGGGCTGTGCTCTCTGAAGTGTTTCATGCAATCCCTAGCCTGGGTCACTGAAGCCACATTTCATTTGAACAAGGGTATATTCAGCTGGCCAGGATGAGTGTTTGGAGTTGAAACTCATGGTGGTTTCCTCCTGTCTCCATGGGGCTGATTACCACACATTCCTTTCTTTTAATTTCAGCCCTCTGCAGTTCTAGGAAAAGGTCCTTGATTAAGTACTGAGAAACCAGTCTATTTGCAGGTCTAATTTTGTTGCTTCAATTACATTACTGTATGCTAAATATAGGAAGGCACCAAGCAAATCCCTGGTCCCTGGACTGAACAGGGTGTTCAAGAGCACTGTCTGAATTTAAATCTTGTGGCTTGGGCCTCTGTTTAATTCTAGCTAATGAGCCTATTTCTCATAGGGTGTAAATCAACATGTCTGCATTGATTTATGGGCAAGAAGCTGGGTCATCACAGTTTCACAGTTAAAATGAGCCTAGTGGAGTGCTTCATGCTGTTGGAGTTCAGAAGTCCCAGAGGGACAGCAGAGTGCTTCAATGTCTTAGCTGGTGTCTGAGAACCTAGAAATCAGAAGTGGAAAACGTTTGACAACCTGTAAACTGGTCTTGTACTTTGCTGCTGACTCTACATTGCTTTCTGTGCTGTTCTCTGGGTGGGTTTTGGTTTTATAGCCCCAAAATCCATGAAAGAGCAATGAAGCCTGCTTGTCTTCTAAACATTGGCCTTGCAAGGAGCTTCAGAGTCCTGTGTAAATGCAGATTTGCATTTTCCTTCGGTGCAGCAGGTAAAAAAATACACCCAACAAGCAGAAAAGCATAGCATTTTAAGTGAATGGAGCACTTGTGTTAGGGGAGAGACTGGTTGCACTGGAGACAGACATCTTATCTGCTGAACAGCTCCTGTATATCTCAGGGAGCAGCTCCTCCTGCAGCGCCTGTCCCAACCATGGCCCTGTCCTGGGGTGACCAGTTGTTAGTCTGAGCTGCTGTCTGGCTCATTCATTCCTGGCCTGTTGGCCAAGATGCCTGGCAAGGGAACCCGTTTGCTGGGTGCTCAGCTGGGGCCTGTGGACACACACGTCGCAGCTTTGCTTTTCTTTTCCTGTAGGAAGACTTGAGTCAGTATAAAACATGGCATGAATTCTCCTCCAGCCATGCTGCTGCCTGCGGACTGTAGCAGGATTTCTCCCTCTGTTCACAGCTCCACACTGCTGCCTTGTATTTCTAGGGCAGCTTGTGAAGAACAAACTCAGCCTGATTCCTGTTTTCCTTTTGTGTGTGCCTCGAGGCTCTCCTTGCAGCTGGTGACTGCTCTATTTCCCTGAATCTCATTCAGGGTACCGTACCTACAAGCCAGATACTTGTCATCTCTAAAAGATGTTTGTTTCCACAGAAGAATAGCAATGAGGTTACCGTCTGCTCCCTTCACAGTCAGCCAGGCTGGGAGAAGTCCAAATATCCAATCATCCCTTGGAATTTGTATTGCATGAAGATAAAGCAGCCAAAAATAGTTTCCATGAGCTGGATGGTTCTGTAGCTTTCTGTGTTTATCTAACAAGAAAATGTTAAGAAGTACAGTAGGTCGTGCACTAAAGTGAGCAAAATCATGGGGCATGTGGGAGTTCATGGAGATGAGCTTATCATTTATCTATGAGATTAACTTAACCTCTCTCTGCTTAAGAATTGCCTGCAGTTCTCTTGCATTGCTCTTATGTTTATCTGATAAAAGGAAAAACCAACCCAGCTGTACTGTGAGGAATTAGAGATGCTGAAAGAGGCTTTTGGGGATGGGAGAGAGGAGAGTTTATGCAGCTCTGCCAGAGCCTTATTTTTTCCTGCCTTCCAAGAACAGGGCTGTGTTCCATCCCCTGCTGCCCCCTCAGCTGGTGCTGGGAAGAGCAGCTGAGTTTAGCTCAGTGTTCCTGGAAGTCACTGAGACACTGAGCATCTAGAAACCAGCATTTTCTGTAGCAGGCTCTGCTTGAATGGAAAAGATGAGCTGATCTTCATCCCTCTTGTTCGCTAGCCTGAATTAACCCTCACTGCACCAAGACAGGCTACAGAGGCTATAGAATGTGCTGTCTTAGGAAGGGACAGCAGCTTTCTTCCTTCACTGGGGCCATGTGCCTGGAAGCTGCCCTGAAATACAATGTCATGTCACCAGCCAAGTGTATCCCTGATGTAAGACAGGTTCCCTAGATTTATTCTGTCATTTCCTATTTCTTCCCCTTGCCTATCAGATTTGTAGCAGGAGCAGCTGTTCAGCCAGGCAGTGGCCATTGCCCTCCTGGGCTCCACACTTCAGTAAGGAAAGTGCCTTTTAGGGTGCAAGGAACTGCTCAGCCACAAAACCCCCCCCAGATTATTCTGGTTAAGGTATACTTTGAGAGGGTAATTACAGAATGGTGCTGGGTAATGGTACACAAAGGGTTTGATAATGTGCTTGTAGAACCATATAAAGACTGTGCGTGCTGTAGGGTAAATTTCAGTCAGTTAAATGAAATTACTTATATGAGGGTCTGCATTTGTGTTATGGATAAGGGAGGAGGAGTTTGGGGTTTGTAATCTTGTCATTTGGATTCTATTTCTTGCTGCATGATTGGGACCAAGAGCTGTTCTCCTCTGCCTTGGTTTGCCCTGTGCAGTATAGGAGGTACTGATAAGTGTGGTTCAGCCGGGGATTGTGAGGGTTTATAAATGCCTGTGAGTCCCCAGGCAGAGATCTCTCTGGAAACACAAACTATTACTGGATTACTGGAAAGGCACTGGCTCATTTGCTTCTTTCTTAGGGTGACTCAAAGCTTACTGTTCCACAGCTCTGACTGTCACAGCTGTAGCCCCAGTGCCGCATTTATCTGAGTTTGATGCCTGCAATGAATCTGACAAGGTCCAGAAAACAGTTTAAGGTGACCAGAACATAGCAGATGTGGGCATTTCTGTTGCTATTTCCATGGATGCTATTAGCTGAAAATGAGCAGTCCAAAGGTTTTCTCTTTCAGTGTTTCTGGCTTGCTTTATTCAGGGAAAAAAGAAAATCTGTTCCTTTCCCTCTGTGCCTGAAAATGGGTTAGACTCCTCACTTGAGGCTTGCCTTGCTGCCTTTCAAGTTTCATGCTTCACACTCAGCAACCTGTAGTACTGCAAAGCAGACAAGAGGCTGTGGTGTGTGAATCCTGCCCAAGAGTATGACCTCTTGGGAGGGAGCTGAGTGAACAGCCCTATCTCCTGCCTTCTCCCTGCCACCACCGAGGAAGCGCTGTGGTTTGGTTAGCTGCCTGGACAAACAGCAGTGGGGAGGTTTTTCTGCATGAGCACATTTTGGGGCAGGGTAACAGCACGGTGCTGGAGGCTCCCCGCCGTCCCTGGTGTCTGCAGGGTGCTGAGGTGCTGTTGGGGCAGCTCCCTGCATGCGTTGCTCAGCCCTTCTGTTGTGTGTGGTCTCGTTTTAGTCAGTGCAGATTCTTGCTGCAGCGTGGGAAGGTGCCAGAGCAGTGATGGTGGTGATGCTGTTGAGACTGTAGAAGTTTCTTTGACTGCTTCAGTTCTTGGAATTGATCTGGGCCAGGCAGCATCTTGAAAAACAGTAACTAGAAAAGTAAACTCTACCTCCTGATGCGTTGCTATCAGCGCAGATTCAAAGGGGAAAATGGAGCTGCTGCAAAAGAGTGCAGACATCCTGTGTAGGGAGGAGGTGTCAGCAGTTGAGCCAGGCTCACAAAGCATCATTTAAGCATAAATCCAGGGGTATCTGCTTGGCTGGACACAGCTTCCTCACTGTGCTGTGCCCACAAGGTGGGTGAGTGCTTGCAGGGGGCAGAAAAACTAACACATGCTTATAAAGCAGGATATCAATAGTTTCCGTCCTTGCACCATGGCCTTACAGATGCTGCCTACAGGAACAAAATAGACTCCTTTTGATGTGGAACAGACTGTCACAGTGAAATAAGGAATTACAGAATGGGATCTCACTGAACCCATAGTAACAACCACAAAGTTCCATCAAATTGGTTTTCCATCAGCCTTGAGTTTTCATGGGTGAGGAATAAGAATTTGCTTTGATTTGGGCTTTACAATAAAATGTTGCTTTTCTGGTCCCAGAAGCTGTAGGGTTGGTTGCCTGGTTGCCTGCTCCCTGCGTGCAGTTCCTGTACACAGCTCTTCTTTCCAGGCTGAATAGCCCTGCGACGTTAGGTCATATGAGCTGTGACATTTGTCCTAGAAATACCAAGCTTAAACCTCAAAGTACTCATTATTATTTGCATTGCAGAACTATTCAGCATTTTGCAGTTTGGGATGCATTTATTGTTACAGGCACATACTGCCCAGCAGCCAACACCTAGGAAACTTGCATTCAATACCAACGTGCCAAAGAAAGGGGGAAAAGGGACCTGGAGCCCAAGAATGCACAGTGGTTTGTCTCGGAATAGCTGACAGGTTGGGGAAGAAATGAAAATAGGCTTTAGGTCTTTTGAGTCTCAAACCAGCATCTTCGCTGCCCTTAGTTGTGGGTAAAAGTCTCTGAAACTGATGATTCAATCACTTCCACCTCCCAGCTCAAACATAAAGAGCGTAACGATTTGCAGTTGAAAGACTGTATTGTATTTTTCAGTGCCATATTGTGCATGGTTAGGACTGAAGCAGTGCTTGAACTACAGTGTATATCTACTTCAGATGGGCAGAGTGTCTGTGCCCCTGCAGCCCCAGAGCCTGTTTGTGTGGTGGAGTGTGAAGCTCTCCTGGGAAGTACAGAGCGTCCCTTCTGAAAGTGCTGCTGCTTGGGAGTGGATTGGGAAGTGTGGGAAGGCCTGGGTTACCCTGACTTGTGCTGTGTTTGTGACTGTTTAGTGGGTTTTGACACCAGTGAGCTGGGACAGGCTGGGGCCTCTTCTGACCCGGTGGCAAGTGTCTGTGCAAGCCCACAGGTCGCAGCGGTGTGCCCTGTGCCAGCTGTGTCTGCCCCAGGACAGTGAGTGCTTCCTGCTCTCCTCGGTCAGGGGCAGTAGTTACTTTGCAAAGGCCTGGCTTTGTCTCCGGGGAGCAGAGGGTTGGAGTTTGGAAGTTCAGTTGGCCTCAAACTCCCAGAGGTGCCTGGGAGCTTTACTTGTACAGCAGAAGTTTCCATGCTCATGCTCTGAGACCTTCTTGCACCAGGTGCTGTACTGACACAAAGTGAGTGCTAATGCTGCTTGTCCCTGCATTCATGGTGAAGAAATAGGGACAATCCTTTATGGCTGAAACAGAGTGATTTTTGTGTTGTGTTCTACCCGCTGCTTCAGAGCTCTGGTTGGTTTTTAGGAGTAGCCTTTACGCAAAGACTCAGAAATGGCAACTCTGGCTCTGGTGTGTAGTGGGAACTCAAAATGGATGGGGGCCCGTCTCCCTCAGTGTAATGTTTTTTGTTCTCTCAATCCCAAGGGCATTTTGTTTTCACTGTACTTTCCTCATCACTCTGAAGTTCCTCTCCCTACAACCTTTCCTCCATCTTCTCTGCCCCCTTGCTTGGCCTGCACTCTTGGCTTCTTTCCTCCCAGTGTCTCAGGTAGAGCTCTCCCTAGCTGTCCCCTCACCAGTCCTGACTGTACAGTCTCTTCCCTTCCTATTGCCACCACACTTGTCCTCTTCTTTCTCGAGGTCTCTCTTTGTTAAAGCCTCCCTTCTGCTTTGTAGCTGATTCCTCTGTGGCTTTTCTCTGCCTGTCAAAGGAGAATAAACAGACTAAACAAGAGGTTTACCAGGTCTTTGCTGTGCCCTGCTTCTGTAGCTGCCGGTTCTGCTGCCGGTGCGGGCAGGGAGCCCAGCATCCCCCTCCCACACGGTGAGCTCACAGGGAGCTGTCGCAGTTTATTCTAAGAAATCAGCTAATGTACAGTACTCGGCAGACGCACCCCTCCCCTGGGAGGATCAGCAGAATTAGGATGTGCAGCAAGTTAGCTTGGGGATTACACAATCTTATCACCTCCTCCAGGGTGCCAGGGAGCAGAGAGCACCAGGCCCTCTGAGTCACACTTCCCCCTGAAACAGGTTTCCTGACTCACTTCCTCCCAGGTTTCCTTAGGTCTCTGCACCAACATCACAAGCCAAAAGAGAGTGTCAGAGACAGGGAAGTCAAGGTAGCCATGGCCTCCAAGCCATGGTAGTGCCTGTTTCATACTCCCTGTATCTCCTGACTTTGGGTGGAAGGCAATGCTGCTCAGCTCCTGTGCTCTTGCAGTGCACAAGAGCCACTTGCTGTCAGTGCTGGGGAGGTGGTAAGAGTTTTATTTGGCTGGCTAAGACAGCTGGGACCTACCAGAACATTTTCGGTTCCATAGCTGGTTTGTATTTTTTGACTTGCAAACACCCCATTATATATCTACAAATGACATGCACATGAATGATCACCTTCGTGGGATAGGCAGCTTGTTCTTGTACCATCTGAGTCTGGAACAGAGAGAAGGGGTAGGAACTGGGAGTGGGCAGAGCTGCTGTGGCACAAATCCTGCCCAGCACCCAGCTGGTTGCCAAAAGCAGATATCTGGGCGATGCAGGTGAGCTTGCCTTGCTGCTGGCTCTTTGAGAGCTGGCTCCAGCTTCAGGGGGATGCTCTGGTAGTTGTTAGCTCTCTGCATACTTAGTGGTTTTCTTCAAGCCTTTGGCTCCGGATTTGTAATTCTCTCTCATGATGAGATGGTCTATGAGGGTTTTATTTTTTGTTTTATTTTTAACAAGTTCTCAGCTGTTGTAGTGACAGGGAGAGCTTGGAAAATCTGACTTTCCAAAGGATCTGAAGGCCAGTAACCAGCTGCATGCAACTGTCCCATCCTGACACCTCTGTTGCTAGCATTTCAGTCTCTTGATTTCTTGAGATCTGACGCCTGGGTTCAGAGCACTTGGAATAATGCTCATGTCACTCACTCACCTACTTCAGTGGAGTGGGAGGAGAGTGCTGAGTTACTGGAATAGCTCTCTTCAGTACCTGGAAATATTCTTTCTCTCTGCATCACAGCCTAATTTTGGAGTGCACCGTGTGACATAAATTGCAGTTCAAGTTGCTAGTCATCCCTGGGGCTCAGTTTTGTCAAGCCTTTATATGAGAGAAAGGATCTGTATGAGGTCTTAAAGGTGCTGCTTATCTTTGCAGTGACCTGACTGGCAGCGTGCGTTTCCAGGACACACTGATAGAAAGTCAGAGCCGGGTTTGGTGTAGCACTCCCATGCAGAGCTCCAGATCAGACTGTAGCAGCTGGTGGACTTCCTGACTTCTGCCCCTGATACCACCTATGTGCGCTTTTAAGTCAGCAATATAAAGTTATCCTACTGACCTGCTAGCTTGAGTCTCCTCCCTGCTGTTAGAGGACACAGAAATGAATAGACCTTTCCATATTCTTCAGTATGACTTCCAGAAAACACTAGAAGGAGCTTTAAAGAGAGTAAATGTGACACCCAGTTCCCGTGTTTATCTGCATGCTTGTAGTTTGGCTGCTAGACAGGAAAGGGAAGTGTGACTGCATGAGACTCCAATTGGGACTCCTTGCCTCCTACCCAGGGTGTGTGGTGTTGAATGGAGATTTACTCACACTAGTTAGTGAATAAATTGTCTTGGGGAACTGGATGTGGGTTAGTTCTTTGGGAAGTTTAGCATTCTGTACAGGTCAGTAGGATGGCATGGGACAGCCAGGCCCCACTGAGATGTAGGCAACTTGTATTCTGCCTCACAAATTAACTCTTTACAGGGGATGAAATGCTTTGGACTGCGTGGACCATATTGTTTTCTGTTACTCTGGTAGCAGAGATGATAAGAAGGGGGTTTTCTTCTTTCTCTCCCTTTTTTCTTCCCCTGTCCCCCCTTACCCTCCAAGCAGCTGCTCATCTTGTTAGCTGCTGCTAGCCCAGGAATGCTGCATCCCAGCAATGATGTCCCTCTGCCTCAGCCAGGAGATAATAGTCGTATAGAAGCCAGCAACTGTGCTCGTGCAAGAATCATGCAGTCAAGTACTGGTTTTATAGACTTAAAAGAAGGAAAGACACCTGAGATTCCCCAGCTTTAAGTTGTCAGAAGGGAAGAAAAGGAGAGCCTGCAGCACACCTGTGTTTGGAGAACAGGAGTAAGAGCACTGGCCTCTGCTTTGGGCACAGAGAGATGGTTTGGGGAGTCTCAGCAGCAGGGGAATAAGAGGGGCCTGTTGTGGAATACCCAGGAGAGTGTCAGGTTTATCGCTTTTGAAAGGAGGGATTACACATGTGGCCAGGTCTTAACACTGAGCATGTGAGAAGTCTGGCATCTCCTCTTGGAAATACGTAGCAGCTGATTACTGTGCCCGTTCCTGTGTGTGCTGTGTGACTGTGTTTTTCCATTTCTTTTTGCTCCCTTTGATTGACCTACAATCTTTGGCCTTTAGACAAACAAAGCTATAGGATAGAGTGCTGAGTTCCTATTAGGAGTGGTGTAGGAGAAGCCTGACCTAACGCAGCTGATTCTGCTACAGGCCCCTCTTCCCCTGTACTCCTACAGCATAGCTTGTGTGGGAGTCGGGTGGATTAAAGAGCAGGGAATGGCCTGGATGTGACTAGCAGAGGAGAGGCTCTTCTGCTAACTTTGGAGAAAATCAGCTTGGCTCTAGCTGTCCTGTGCTCAGAGAGGTGGAAGGATTTCATAATAGCACCTGGTCCATTCTTCCTTCTCCCTCTCATATTCCCAAGTACTATCCTGGAAGGGTGAGAGTTCATCCTCTGTCTCTGTGAAGGTTTTCTTGTAATATATCTGAGAGTTAAAGTAGTAGCTTTACATTCTTGCCTTATGCTTATGGAAAAAGTCCTTGCTTGGCAGCTCTTGCAATCTAAATAATGCAAGATAAAACCACAACTGATAAAACACAGGGCATGAATCACAGGAAGGGTTAGCGAAAGGACAGCTTAGACATAAAACAGTTCAGACAAACTGAACCAATCTATGAGTTTTTTCACTGGAAAGGTTGAAGTTGGTAACAAGGGGAGAGGACTTTCCTTGGAGGCTTGCAGATCTGGTCAGAATAGAGCCCTTTGCCCACCTGCTTCTGTGCCTCAGTCTGCTAAACCTGCAGAAGGGGAAAGTGTGCAGCAAACAAAAGGCAGCTTTGACGTCAAGACCTGGGACTGTTGCCCTGACACTGGGAGGTGGAGCGCAGAAAGGAATCCGCAGCTAATAGGCCCTGGACTGGAGTGCACTTTGGCAGAGGGACAGCTACTACCCCTTCTTTCCAGGAATAATACTGTTTATTTCTATCTCTCTCTCTCTGACTAAAGTTACCCCAGTCAGGTTTCAATTCACCTGTCTCTATCACAAAGTCATCAGTGCCCAGGCAAATCTAACCTGTAGGCTCCCTGTTCTCCATGCCCTCTTCCCTGAAGAGCTACGCTGCATATTTGTTTTGTTGCTTTGCTTTGATGTGTTCATGACCGCAACTTTCTCTTACTGAAGCTCTTGCTGGTGCAATTTAATAAGCTCATACACATGCAGTTTGCTCTGTGTGTGGCTGCATGCGTACGCGTAGGTGCTCAAGTGAGAATCATTCTTGCCTGCAAAGGAGGAGCAGTCTCTATATGTGTGTGTACATAGAACTCACTGTTAGCAGCAGCAGATTCATTTCAGATGGCTCTGTCCTGAGGACAAAAGGTTTGTTCTGGGAAGTTTCAAAGTGTTGCAACACAATGCAAAGTGTTGCAACCTGAAGTTCAGTGGATTGATTACATGGCTCTGGATTTGTCCAAAAAGGCACTATTTTTACATCAGTTTCAGGTTGCCAGCCTTTCCTGGGCAAACTTTACAAACTGTTGAGTCATGGATCAAACCTTTAGTAAACTGTCCCATATTTTCTGTTCTATTCATCTTTCCTAGCTCTGCAGTTCAGGTCAGTGCATAATTGCTCTCTGTGCACCTAGGAACACTGTGCAGCCTTTGAAAGTTTAGGAGCTGAATCCCAGCCTGTGCACAGGATGACAGAGGCACCTTCAGGTATAGCTGTGTTTGGCTGCGTATGACCCAGGAGGCGATGAAGGAGAACTTCATGACCAGCTTTGGAAAGCTTCACTAAGTAAATCAAATGCAAGTTTGTCTCAGAGTCCTGTGGGTTGTAATCCTGGTCACTTGTTCGTCAGGTTAGCTACAGGGAGAAACCTGTAAATAAGCATTCTCAACACAGCACAAGGCAGTACTGCTACTCAAGCTGTTATGGTAACAGACTTTGCACCAGCTCTTATTTAAACCTTTCGAAGATTTAAGATCATGAAAGCTCGTTGCCATTCTTTTTCCGTACGCACACAATATGAATGAGGAGTCTATGAGATATTAATAGTGTGAGAGTTTACAGCTCGTTTTGGGTTTGAGATTTTTGAATTAAATTCACTCCTTTAAAATGCATGAGTTCATTTTTCCATTCAGTCAGTTACTCAAGATTGTCCCTGGTGAGATCTGAGTTGCTCTGCTGTGTTGGCGGTCATTTGCTTCCACCTCCCACTTCAAATTCAAATGTTAAAATTGTGGAGATTATGAACTGAGTGTTCAGCAGCCTTTCAAATTAAGGAGCATTTAAAAGGGGGTATTTTTCCCTCCAGTTCCTAGTACAAGCCTGTTGCGCTCATCTTACAACATGCACTTGAGGATCTGCAAGTTTTCATCTTGGTTCAGAGCTGTCTCTGTACTTCCCTAATCTGAATTCCTCACTGTGTATGTGTTGTAAGAGTTTCTTTATGTGTCATACTACACAGAAGCCAGATCCCAAGAAGCAGTAAAAGCTTCTCTTTAAAAAATGAGTTTCCTCTTACAACCTCTTGCCCCTGCTGTATGATCAGTTGTTGGCAGATGAGTGATTCCGCTCTTGTCTGATTTCCTGGAAGAGCCTGACTGCTGGCTGAAGTTACTGCAGGAAGGAGGATGGGAGGGACTGCCTTGCAAAAAGGCTGGTGGTAATTAATGGAGAAGAAAGAGTTCTTGGATCTAGTTTAATTTCCCCAGCTTTCCCAGGAAAGGGAGGAGAATGAATGCAGCTCTCCAGCACTGCACTGTTCCAGCTGCCTTCTGCCCTTCCAGATAGGCAGTAGCTCAATATTTCCATATTGAGCAACAGAGATGCTCTGGTCTGTATCTAAAGCATCCCAACACTTTATACTTTGTTTCTTGCTTTGTTTTCCATTGCGTTTTCATTACAGCTTATATTATGTTGTCACTTAGAGCCTTTGTTGTCTCTTTAGACTGCACTGTGAGAAGAGAAGGTGCCACCCAGCTGTTTCAGCAGTGGAGGAAGGGAAGGTGGAGCACTTGGAGACACAGGAGAGGACTTGAAAGATGAGCACACTGGCTGGGTGCTTCTGATAAACTGATTGGCAGTGAAGTAATTAGCACAGGCACACTGCCATCACTGAGTATTGATGAAATTGGCTTGGGTCAGGCTTTCAAGGGTTTTAGCCCAAGTCCTGGTCCTAGCAACCCCACTGTCACAGCAGAGGGGAAACTGGGGTGATAAATGGTACAGCTGCCCAGCTATGATAGTTGTAGGTGGGAGATGAAAATGGGCAAGTAGAGAATTTCTGAGTATTGATAAAGGAAAATCAAAACCCTGTTTAACCAGGTGTATGAGAAATCATAGAATAGTTAGGTTTGGAATGGCTTTGCATTTCATGCTAGCTGGACAGAAGTACATGATGTATAGCAATTAAAGCCCAAGAGATGAGACTGTGACACAAGTTGTTTGTTGGGAAAATGCAGCTGATACCTTAGTGGTAGCTGAAGAAGTTAACTGAGAAATGGGCTGTGTTTCTTTGGACAGACTTTCAGTGGATTTCATGCTCAAACTCTGAGAACCCAGAAGAAATAGGGAGAGGCACGGAGAAGAGCGAGAAAGGGGAAGATGCTTTTTGTTGGTTTATTTATTCATTTATTTTTAACCGTGCAGTGGTATGAGATCAGGCAAATGACTGACTGCATTTGCAGGGACTGTTCCTTTTAGTTTAGCTGTGATATAATAGGCATCACAGAAACATGGTGGGATGGCTCCTGTGACTGGAGTGGTGGAATGGAAGATTACAGGCTCTTTAGAAAAGACAGGACTGGCAGACGGGGAGGGGGAGTTGCTATTTATGTTAGGGATAGGCTGGAGAGTGTGGAAATCTCTCTGGGGACAGGTGATAAACAGGGGAAGTTCAGATTAGATATAAAGAAGTTTTTTACTGTGAGGGTGGTGAGGCACTGGAATGGGTTGCCCAGGGAAGCTGTGAATGCTCCATCCCTGGCGGTGTTCAAGGCCAGGCTGGACAGAGCCTTGGGTGACACGGTTAAGTGTGAGGCACCTCTGCCCATGGCAGGAGTGTTGGAACTTGATGATCTTAAGGTCCTTTCTAACCCTAATTATTCTATGATTCTATATACTTCTGAAACTACTTTACTGTCTTATAATTTTGAGACAGCCAAGTGAACTACAGGTATCAGATAAGAACTTCAGACTTGCAACAAAAATACACAGCTATTGGTTATGCTATATGCTTAGCTATTACCTTAAAAAGCTGCTTCTCTACATCTTTCAGCTTCTGCCGAAGCTGTTTAATGTCATTCATGAAGCCTTCTGCTTCCATATTACGACGTTTTTCCAAAGCCTCATATCGCTGAGTCATCAGCTTCAGGCGTTTAACCATCTTTTCTGAACGTTCCTATGGAAATGAAAGCTCAATAGGGTATACAAAATAAAGGCTGCATGATTATTACATAGCTAACAGATGATTACAGACTATTTACCTTAAAAAGTTCTCTGCCAACATCTCCCTCCTCACGAATCCTCGCTAGCTCATCTTCCAGGGTGATGCACTGCTCTCTATACATGTTTGATAGGCGCTGCTCCTGCATGAGCTGTTCTTGCAGTGACTAGGACATAGGAGGAACAGAAAGAATCAACTCAAAAGTCAGTGCTAACAAAACTTCCCCAGCTCTGAAAAAACAAGTGTGATAGACTGACAATATGACAGGCAAAAATTAACAACTGGAGCTATACCTAATGAAATAATTAGGTAAGGGCAATATTCTAACACCACTTCCATTACCAAACTCTTTTCAATAGGTTATCAGTTGGGCATGACCATGCATCATCAGTTAAAGAATACTCTACTTTCCACTTTAAAACTAGTATTTAACCAATCCTGTAATTCTTTCCACAGCTGCTTGCCCAGTACTGCATTTCAGAAGCATCTACATTCAGTGGTAGGTCTCCCAACTTCTCACTGGATGTATACTAGAAGTGGAAGAGAAGTCTTGACTACTCTGAAAGGACTTACTCTACCCCAACAGCAGCAAGAAAGATACAGACACTGCATTCTAAGTCCTTGAGCTGAGAGCATTTAAACTAAAAGAAAGGCTTGCGCCACAAGCAGGTTAAGAACTGTCAGCCCACACGTCATGAGGCTTGGAGAAGTAGGGATTTGTTCTGGGCATAAAAGAAACAGACAGCGAAGTGCTACTATAAATCCTAACTATATATTTGATCTAAAATTTGCAAGTAGTACTGATTTTGAGGCAGGAAAGGATTTTTTTACCTTACTGCCAACAACAACATAACTCATGGCAAGCAAGTATAGCTTTGACACAGTTGCAAGCGAGTGCCTTTCTTGGAAAAACCCAGATGCTTGCAATTTGCTAGTAAAAAAACCCCAAAAAACCCAAACTGTTCAAGAAACTCTATCTAGACTAAAAAACAAATTACTTTTAGGTCTCGGCTGTGGAGTTTCGAAGCTCCATCATCTGCTTGAAGTGTCTTCTTAGTATCTCTCTGCTTTCCTCTTCCGGAACCCTTGCTGATACCCATATTTTTGCCAAGTTTCCTCAACAGATTGTCCTTCTCTGCCATCCATGCTTTCTCATTGGCTCGGGCATCAAATTTGAGCTGGAGAAAGTCACGAGTACTCTCGTATAAGAGATTTTGAGTTTTATGGAGTCTGTAAAAAGAGATCCCAGTGGAGTTAATTAACTTAGTTCCTACCTTAATTTCCCAAGTCATCACTGCAAATTGGAAGAAGCATGGAAACAAAAGGTGCTTTCCTAATGAGTTTAGCTCTAATGAAAGAAGTGATAATCTTACAATATGATAGGATTTTTAATATGTATATAACTCCATTCACCTTCTTCCACACACACACTACCAAACAGATGGCTACATGATTTGCTTTTCTGCCTGCTGCAGGAAGCAACATACTGAAAACCCAAATATTGTTCTCATCTCATAACTATATCATGGTCATTCTCGCACACTCACTTATCTGTTATAGTTTTGATCTTGTCCTGGTCCCTCTGATGCTGGACCTGCGCTTCCTCCATGTGAATCCGCCTGTCCTCTAACAGTGCCTCAACCTGTTCCTTGGATAATCTTGTCTGTTCTTCTATCTGAGCTTGCAGGGCCTCCACCTGAATAAGCAAAGACATTACTAAATAAGACCTCACAGCAGCACTGCTCCTGTCCATGCAAGTCTCTCAGATCTTGGAAAAGTCAGATCAAAGACTCTACCCAATAATGCCTTTGAGAATGTTAATTTCTCACAACTGTATTTTTGTTTTGATGCTAAGCAGTTCAAACAATTATAACACTTAGGAAAAAAAATAAAATTAAAAAAAAAAAAAAATCACACTATAGGCTAGACATGCATATTATAAACAGCAACAACAGATCAAAAATATTGGACAGATTTAAATTGCACACAGACATGACAAATCCTATGGAATATGCAGAGACACTTCTGTCCTTATGCTACCACCTTCCAGTTAAGTAGCAATATGAAAATACCCAGGTTCTAGGAAGGGAGCAGTCCACATCTGAACAAAAGCAACCACTTTACCAGAAGAAATTACTAGATGTAAATAAGGCGATGAGCAAAGGAGAGGGATGCCAAGAATTTTGATCCAGGGCACAGAGGCAGGGAGACAAATGGGAACAAGTAGTTGAAAAACATGCATTTGGCCTATGTGTAAGAAACTATCTGAAAAAAACTGGAGTGTATTTAGATCACTTATTTTTATAACAATTTTGTATGATGCTTTTGCTCCAAAATAAATGTTGTTAGACAGCTAACTGGCCACTGGGTCAGTCACCACTGCCCTTGAACAAAAAATAATGTTCATTTCAAAAGGTATCCATCTGCTGTACAAGTTTGCTCTTTAATTTGCTTTTGTAGTCATTCTTCCCCATGCTTTACAGACAGCTTCTGGTATCTTCCCCAGTTCATGATTCTGTATATTTGTCTTCCATTCTGTCATGCTATCTACACCTTATCTTTCACTGAAGTCCAGCAAAGAGTTTCATTGCACTAGTGCATCTTATTGGGGCTGCCTAATTCTGTCTCAGACACATGGCTTTTGTCAGACTTCCACAAACTACCCAACCCTGCAGATCATCTGTGGTGTAATGTAAATTCATAGCCACAATCAAGTTATGGGAGATAACATCAATTATACATTACATATTTAAGTGCAAAACATTCCAGTTGACACTACTGGAACATCTGCTTATGTGAAGCTTCCAGAATCAAACCCAACTTCTCAAATCTAAGCCTACATTCATCACAAAGAAACAGCTAAGTAAACTCACAGAAAGTGGGAATCCGTAGTAAGATGTGTGGCCTGATAAAACAGGTATGTATACATCATATCCAAGCAGACAGCATAATTTGTCTATCAGTTTCCTGGATGTCCAGGAATTACGTCCATTGGTTACCAAATGTTTTTACCTGAAGCAGAAGTGTTTGATTATCTCTCTGATACCTCTCAGGACTATCTGGTTTCTTGCCTTTTGCTGCTGGTATTGAAGTGTCCCTCTTGGTGCCTATTGTAAAAATTTAACAGAAATAGAAAGAGGTTTTCCAATCTATCTGCAGTACCTTTCCAAGCATGAAATATCGTATGTTCTGGCAGGCCTACAAGAGCAGGAAAAGGCTCACAAGGACTTCCAGGAGGGCTAGATGAAAGAAATGTTTCAGAACTTACAAGGATCACATACCTTTATCCTAAACTATCACACCACAATATTTAGGCAACCTGCTTATTTTCTTGGCATATCCAGAAAGAAAACTTAAATTTTCTTAAATAAATGATGAATAGGCAATCAACGAGCTGCACAAGCATCAAGCCTTGAATGAGTTTTGAGGTTCTTAGCTTGTTTCAGTTAATTTGGAAGAGGCAGCTCTTTAGAAAATCAGTGAAGTAGGCATACGGACCCACACTACTGTCTGCACTAAAGGCAAGCAAAATTCACACCTTGGAATGTTTGAGGCCAAGGGTGCCTATCCAATTGGTACTTGCATAGCTCCAGAACAAGCACTCCACAGTCATACCAGTCTACTCCTTAGCTGAGCAGATCACAGACATGAGAACCAGGTCAGGATATTTTAAAAGATTTTGAAGGGAAGTCAAGAGTAGTGCACACATACATATGTCAACACGGATACATTCAGGGAACTTAACAGAGCTATACCAAAGTATTCACAGTAAGGAATTATTCTGGTATACCAGACACAAACACACAGAGAAACAAGTATCAACAGGTGAGCTGCTGTTAATCTGCTTGGTGTGGTACCTGTTCTAGAAGTGTCATTTTGTTCATGTGACATTCTGGATTTAGCTGGCTTTTGTAGAACAGTAACCTACAGAAACAAGATTAGATATGTGTTGAACATCTGACTTCTCCAAAGTTGCAACAGTCAAGAACAACTCTTAGAGTAAAATGAGATATCCAGAAGAACACCACTATCTTACCCCTTCCACAAGACAAGTAAGACATTCAACAAGTGTAATGTCCATGATGATGGTTTCCTTTACCATGGCCTGAATTTTGTCATTTCTGCCTTTTTCTTTCTCCCCAAAAAACAACTGGAAAGTAACCCTGTCTCTGCTGGCTTCATTAGGATGAAAATCAGCACGCTCATCAGGAAAAGAAGCATTTTGAAGAGAGAGAAGAAGGTGGTGAAAATCAAGATTGTTATTTCTGCCTTCATACTCCTCCTTGCCATAGCAAGACAGAGAAACATGAAGGTTGATTTATCACCGCATTCACTCAAGATACCAAAGAACAAGCCTGGGATAAAGGCTAACCAATAAAACTACTGAAACAACTGAACAATTGAACTAAAAAGCCACTTAAAAACAAGACAACATGAGGAAGCGGGGTCTAACCCCAATGCTTACCTTGAGGTCAACGCTATATAACAGGCCTAATTTTAGAGCTACCATGTATCAGGGACTTTTTATGCTTCTGCAAGATTTTTGAGCTGCCTGAGTGGTGCAGAGCAACTGTAATCAATGCAGCATATTTCAGTCTTTTTCTGCACAAAATATTCCCAGATGAATCCTACATTCCATCATAGTCTATGCCCAAATCATTTGTGATTCATGATTTAGTAGGTACCACTGCACTGCCATTTCATCAATTTAACTATTTTTGAAATAGATGATATAACCTTGCCTAGAGAGGATGGCTTTTCTGCAGTCTTCTGCCAGAAAACTGCTGCAGCAACCTCAACACTGTTATTCTTTACTAATGCCCTAAAAGGTAGGCCCTCTGAGACACCTGATCTTCAAACACTGCACTTGGTCATCTCCTGTACTTCCTTTTTCTTTTTCTCTTTGTGATGCTCTTTACAGTTTCTCAACAATCATTTGTCAGATGGCTTCAGACTCCTGACATTTAGGAGGCTGATTTGGAATATGTTTTGAAGGTAGAAAGGGACTAATGCTAAGAGGACCTATTTCCAGTGTGCTTGTTCCTGTCAGTAGCTATAATAAACCAATATAACTATTTGTCAGTAGCTATAATAAAACTCGATATTGTTACAGAACTACAGATCCCTCCCTGCTTTGAGCTCATTTATCAACTTTTGACTTGGAGAACAGATTTGGTCTGTGGTCAGCCTCTGGGGTATACATCTTCATGTTACAATCAAAAGCAGAGTTCTACAGAAAAATTGAACTTGCCTTATGTGGAGGCTCTTTGTGAAAATACGTAACTTCTCCTTTGTCTGTTCCCACTAAAGCCAAGAGATACTGAATTTTTTTTCTATCCTCCAGTTCCCTGGAATTCAAAGAAAGTGGTCAGCACATTGTTATTTTTAAATATACCAAGACATTGTGACATGCTGCTCTTCAGTTTATTTGTTAATGCTTACAAGTTCTCCAAACTATTGCAGCTTAAGAATATTGTAAAAAAAAAAAAAACAAAACAAAAAACACAACAAAAACCAAACAAGAAACAAACAAAAAAACCCCAAAAACCCAAAACAACAACAACAAAAAAAATAACCCAAACAACCACAAACCACAAAACCAACTCCCAAAGACATTACTAATGTTGCTGATGCAATAAGAAGACCAGCAACTCCACTGGCATTGGGAAGCATTCCTCCTTTCAAATAGGACAATTCTACATAGGCTGATACAGCAATAACATATGGTGGGAAAGAATTTGCATTCCAGAGTTATGAACTATCTAAAATCCTCTCAGTTACTTCATTCAACAGATTGTACACGTCCATTGTTTTTAAAGAAAACTACATGAAGGCAGTATCAGACTTTTTGTCAAACCCTTGCAAAGTGCCAGAGCACTCTAACACATGTTTTGACCCAAGTTCTTAAAACTTTAAAAGAAAACTTGGTATTATCACCCACAAATGTTCTGAAGAAGGTTGGGAACCCCTCTGCCACTGGCAGCTTGTCCGGTACAGCAGATTAATTTCCAGTTCACCAACTAAATGGCATTAAAAAGGAGGAGCTGTCAACACAACCTCAGAGAGTGAGGGGAAACTATTTGCTTCGGTCTGCATTTTCTATTTGAGCTTAAGCAGAACTAGGGCCAAAAAAGAACATTTTGCCAGGCAGTTGCAAGGTCTGTGTGTTGGGTTTGCATGGCAAGGTTTCGGTAGCAGGTGGGGGGCTACAGGACTGGTTTCTGTGAGAAACTGATAAAAGCTTCCCCTATGTCTAATAGAGCCAATACAAGCCAGCTCCAAAACACCCCACCGCTGGCCAAGACTGAGCCCATCAGCAACAGTCATAGTGCGTCTGGGATAGCATATTTAGGAATGGGAGGCAGGCGAAAGGAGATTGCAACTTCAGCTGAAGAGACAAGTGAGAATATGTGAGGGCAACAGCCCTGCAGACACAAAGGTCAGTGAAGAAGGGGCAGAAGTGCTCCAGGTGCTGGAGTGGAGATTCCCCTGCAGCTTGTGGTAAAGACCACGGTGAAGCAGGCTGTCCCCCTGCAGCCCATGGAGGTCCCGAGAGCCAGAAAGAAGGAAAGGGAAGGGCAGGGGGAAGGCCTTTTAAGATTTGGTTTTGTTTCTCAATACCCTACCCTGATTTGATTGGTAATAAATTAATTTTCCCAAGCCAAGTCTGTTTTGCCTGTGACAGTAATCAATGAGTGATCTCTCTGCCCTTATCTCAACTCACAAGCCTTTAATTGTATTTTCTCACCCCTGTCCAGCTGAGGAAAGGAGTGATAGAGTGGCTTTGGTGGGCACCTGCCAGCCAGCCAGGGTCAACCCACCACTGTCTGCTTAAATCAGAGCCTCCACATTCAAACCAGCAACTCACAATTCAAATCTGAATCTATGTTCAACTTCTGCTCTTCCTTCTACTACTGGAATAGGAGGACTAATAAATGGAAACATATTTAGCAGCCAAACGGACCACATTCCACCTCCAAGATCAGTAAAATTTCATAGGATCCCTCCTGGGGAAATGTGGCATAATTGCTTCTCTGAACACTCCTGCAGATCTGGACAAGAGCTGAACCATCATGCATGCAATTGCTACTGCCAGTGACCCAGCCCACCATCTGAGACAACACACCTGATTTTCAGACGGTCATTCTCTGAGTAAAGCCGAAGGACATGTTCCCTTTCCTGGAAGAGGTAGACTTGCATATCACTCAAAGCCTTTTGCAACTCTGCAATCTCCTCTTCTCTCTGACGTACTTCCCACTGCAATTTGTGCTGAGTAAAGAGAATGAGGTACTTGAAATGATACAGAGCATGGGGTAACACTTACAAACTTAAACTGCTTGTGCCCTGAGCCTGTAACTGGTATGGTACAACTGCCAGTTCAAGTGAATTATTTTATTCTCTGACAAGATTTGACCAGATGAGGACACTATTGGAAAAAAGGTTTTCAAATGCTTCAACAGGGAGTTCAGAGCCCTGAAATCCCTGTCACAACAAAACAGTCAAACAAGACCTAAGCTAAAGTCTCCAGTTTCTAGTTGTTGAACTTGTGCACTGGTGGCCAGAGTGGCACAGGTATGGGGAGTCCGACATCAACAAAAAACTAATAAAGCATCTGTAACAGCACTTACTCTTAAAAGAAATTACTGAAGAATAAGCAGTAAAATATCTGTAGGGCTTAGTAGTGAAAAATCTGGCTACTCACTAGGTTTCATTAATGATTTTCTAACTCTTGTGGAAACCTTTCAGAAAACCATTCCCTAAAAGAGAAGGCACTAGTTTGGAACCTGCCACTTTTTCCCAGATGTTGAATTAAAGTAACTTGTATGCCGTATATTTCCTGAGGGCTTTCAGGCTGCTTCAAGCATGGCCAGTACTTGAGGAGGCACCGCAGAAGTGATCACTATTTCCAAAGAGCCATTTGCTACTATAAAGATGACTCTTAGACAGATGGAGGCTGTAAGGCACATCAGAGCACTGAATATCTTACAGATATTCTGTAAGGACTTCTTCCTCTTAAAGGCAGACACTTGTAGGTTTTGGAGTTTCTTTTAAATCTGCATTTATTTGCTGTGAAGCATACTGCTTAATAGCCTGTGGCCAAGCTTACGAATTCTAGTGTGGGAAACAAATTATATTAATATCTCAAGGTCCATTAAATTTGGACAAAAGAGCACTCATTCTTCACTATGAGAAACAAAGTGAGAAGTTTAACAACATGGGAACTGAATACCTGAATTCAGGCTTTAATAAAAAAAACCCAAAACCAAACCAAAACAAAAAAACAACTAAACACTCACAAAAACAAACAACCCACTGTGAACACAGCAACTTAAGAATAGAGGAATATCCTATGGGCTTGTTTCTGTTTGCTTTGATGGACTACAAACAGCTAGATTTCACAATCAAAACCTGAAATATACTTATTTCCTCTTAGCTCAGTTCTACCACAATACTGGTAAATCTTAAGACCAGCTGTGCTGAATTTCCAACTGAAGAAAAATATCAAGTTCCTTTAAGGACATATAGCCCATCATTGTTCAAAACCCCTTTTCCTCACCTGCTCATCATATGTTTCTTTATATCTCTCCAGCCTTTTAACCAAATCCTCATGCTCCCTATCGAAGTCAGCAATTGTCTTGCGGTAGTATTCCAGCAGCTCCCGGGAAGGACAGAGAAAGGCCAAACGCTCACTGATTGAAGGGAGAGGAGTGAAGTCCTCCTGACTTGGAGACTGAGAACTAGCATGCCTAGATGAGACATGAGGGGTTGCCAGCCTGGACAGAAACAGTTTCTAATGACATGTAAGCTTCAGGCAGTAATACAACAAAAAAAGCCCTTCCTAAAGTAGTTAAAACCAGATTTTCATTTTCAACTCAGGTTCCATTTCAAAAATTGATTAGCTTGCCTATGGCTCCACATATTAACAGAAGATCACAGCATTCAGGAGAACCAAAAGCTTTGATATACAGCAGCTTGCAGGCTTACTGTACTGTGAAGATGGGGCCAGCTGATGGAAAAGGGTGAAAGAAAAATGTTACAGAAGAAAAGTCTTATGAATTATTTGGGGAGAGTGAAGCTGAAAAGGAGGAAGGAAAAGGATAAACAAAGGGGACCAAAAGTCCATTGCTGTGCAATTAGAAACAGCAGCCACTGTAAGAAAAACAGGAAGATATAATCTGCAACAGAATCATATCTGATACTCAGAGAGAAAAACACTTTCTAAAGAAAGACTGCTGAATAAAGACAATTCAGGCTAGCTGATGCACCAGCCACCATAATATAAGGGTCAGGTCTAGGAATCTACATGCTTTCCTTTTTGGTGTACTTGATGTTCTTACCGACACATCTTGTCCACCCTTGACAGTGAAATAGAAGCTTCCACGTTCTTGAATCTTATGTTGAGGTACTAGATGTCAAATGTTACGTAAACTAAATCAAGAATATGCATATGTAATTACATGCTGTATTTTTCTTTTGAGCAATGTTTACTGCATTCAAACATTTAATCTGCTCAAACAAGCACCAAATTTGTGAATAGAGCTGCAGAGTTCAAAATTCTTCTGGAAACTGTTCATTATTTATGTTTATCTAAAAAATACCACACCCTTTTTTCAATGATATCATAAGTGCACAGAACTGAAACAGCCTCTTTCTTAAATATCTGCTTAACAAAAACACAGTCCAGAACTTGATTCTGGAGCCAGTGCCACAACTCTGATCATAACATGATCTGGTAGGTGACACTGTGTATCAGTGACCTTTATGTCCCAGCTCATCAAGGCTGCTTAGATCAGAACACCTAGCATACTACATCCATAAAAATGTGCAAAGCTTCTTAACTCCCGGCACTGTAGTAAAGCATTCAATATGCAATAACACAATTACTCCCTGTAGGAACTTCCTCACCAGCTCTGCCCAGAAGCGCCTTAAACAACTTTTGAAAAGTAAATAACAGCAAAAGAATAAAGCAGGTAACATTGTCACCAAGTAAATACCTTATTACTGAACTAAAACCCAATAAAATCATAGAATCAACTGGGTTGGAAAAAGCCTCTAAGATCATCAAGTCCAACCATTACCCCAGGACTGCTAAGTCCACCACTAAACTATGTCACTGAGGGTCTCATTTGCACAGTTTTTGAACACTTCCAGGTACAGCGATTCCACCACTTCCCTGGGCAGCCTGTTCCAATGCTTGACAACACTTTCTGTGAATGAATTTTTCCTAAAAACCAATCTAAACCGCCCCAGTGCATCCTGAGGCCGTTTCCTCTCATCCTATCGCTTTTTACTTGAGAGAAGGAACCGACCCGCACCTTACTATAACCTCTTTCCAGGTAGTTGTAGAGAGCAATAAAACTGCAAAGCGACAGAATTAGAAGCGCATAAGGAAAAGGAAGCAGAACAGGTACAAGAGCGGCTAATGGCCCTTTACGTTAAGCGGGGCTACCGGCCAGAACGGGGAGAGCCGCGAGGCCAGCGCCCGCAGAGGAGTTTGGGGGCAGTGTGTCCGTCGGGCAGCCCCACACTACCTTCCGGAGCGAGGGGAGGTCCCCGCGGCGTGGTCCATTGCGCTCATATCCCTACGGCAGAGCCGGACTTATCGAGAGCAGAAAACTAAAGCCCAAAATCCACCATGAAAGTCCTCTCAACGGCAAAGTACCGCCGCACCTACCCCTCCGCAACTTAAACAGAGAAACAACATGCCGCCCGCCACCTCCTCCTCCAATCGCAGACAACCTTCCATGCAGCGTCGACAGCCTCAACCAATCAGCGCTCGCGACACGGTCGACAGGGGCGCCTCTCAGGCGCCTCTGGGAGTTGTAGTCCTTGGGTGAGCAGCACACCGCGCATGCGCGGAGTACGGGGCGAGCGGGGTAAAGCGCTGGCTCTGCCTTGGTCGGGGGGGCGGTATTTGGGTTAGAAATGTGGGGCCCTCGCTGAGTAACCGGGGCCTGCTAAT
>WYDI02039451.1:144822-214328 GCA_009867235.2 Psittacus erithacus
ATCTTCCCCCTGTATCTTCCCATACCCAGCCAGTGCTTAGCAGTCTTACAATACATGCAATTAAGGATTTCCTACTTACTAGGTATGCTGGGAAACAACCTGCACACTAATAAACTGGCTTTTTTCTTAACTTTTTTTTCCATCCTTTCTGTATTTTACATATATATGTTAAAATTAAACCGAGGCCTACTTATAAAACTATGTGGCTCTTATTCAAATCAATTTTCTCAAGAAACAAAGAAAATAGGAGGATAGAAAATTGTCCAGGTGAGCGGCTAGTGTTATCACCAGTTGGCCTGCCTGCTCTCAAAGGACTTGGGTGTGTTGTATGAGAAGCTGCGGGTTCCCATTAGGGAAGTGATAAATGCTCCCAGATGGCCCCAAGGAATAAAGGCTCATGTGGGGCATGCAAGTCCCCATGTGCCCCAGTGTTTCTGAGGCCAACTGCTCCCAAATGGGAAGAGGTGGCAGAAAAAAGTGTAAAATTCTTTTTCTAAAAGGCTGTCTCACAGAACTGGTAAAATGAAAGTCATTTGGGATCTTTAGCTTTCGTGCTCTGTGAGGAAAACATGCACCCTTCCCAACAGCACCTTCCAGGGCCCTTCACTAACCCAAACACAGTGACACAAAAATGGAGCAACACTGAACAGCCTAGAAAGAAACTGGCAAAAGACCCATTCTCAAAACAAAGCTTTTGCTTAGATTAGGTGCTTTCTAGCCTGGAGTTTGGCTTTTTTTCCCCATTCTAGTATTCCTGGCTAAATCACTGCTTATCTTGGAAAGTGGCTATGTTGGTGATTCTGATGTTGGGAATAGTACACACATACGGAAACACATACACGTTACATACATGACCACATGCATTTCCTCAAAAGAATCTGGTGCAGCTCATAGAAGCAAAGAATGGTTTGGGTTGGAAAGGACCTTAAAGATCATTCAGTTCCAACCCCCTGCCATGGGCAGGGGCACCTTCCACTAGACAAGGTTGCTCAAAGCCCTATCGAACCTGTCCTTGAACACTGCCAGGGATGGGGCAGCCACAGCTTCTCCAGGCAACCTGTGCCAGTGCCTCACCACCCTCACAGTAAAGAACTTCTTCCTTAAATCTAAGCTAAATCTCCCTTCTGTCAGCTTACAGCCATTCCCCCTTGTCCTATCACTCCATGCCTGTGTAAAAATCCCCTCTCCCAGCTTTCCTGTAGTCCCTCTTTACATACTGAAGGCTGCTGTAAGGTCTCCCCTGAACCTTCTCTTCTGCAGGCTGAACACACACAGGTCTCGGCCTGTCATCAGGAGAGACACACAACCAAATAATAAAAGCAAAAACAGAGAAAAATGGCAGACGTTCGTAGAAATATAATGTCTAAGTACATGTAAGGAAACATGCGTGCTCCGCATGCTTTTACAATCATAAAAGTATCAAGCACCCACACCAGGCACCCCCTGCAAAACGTAAGAGTACACTGCAACAGCACAAAAACGCATGGTAAAGTCACTCCACGCTTTGCAAGACCAGTTTGCTCTCACCTCAACCTTTTGTGGAAATTAGCCGTTTGCACTGGAGCCCTTTGTTTCCCGTATGTTAAATGTGGGTGGCACTTCTTCCATCTGGCAGGGAAGCAGTGCAGATAAATGTGTCAGTCTGCCTGGAGCAGATCTTGGAAGCCTCATGGTAACAGGAGGAGGAAATTAAGTTTTTCTTGAGACTGAAATAGTACACCACGACCAAGGCTGGGATAAACAGTTAAGAGTGAAGCATGGGGTATGGCAAATACTGAAGGCAGGGCTTTGGTTTTAAAGAAAAACACTACACAATTCTCTTTGGAAGACTATGTTGTAATGGAGAGCTGAAGGAGGTAGTGAGCAAGACCCCACTTGTGAGTACTTGAATCACAGAATGGTTTGGGTTGGAAGGGACCTTAAAGATCATGTAGTTCCAACACCTCCTTTGAAAGTAAAACATCCCATATGGGGAGATCAGTAGAGTATACACAATGCAGAGACTGGGGGCTTGACTGTGAGGAACTTACCACAAACTTGTTACCAGTTACTGACAGGACTTGCAAGACCTTAATAGAGAAGCAGCAAGAGCGACACGCTGGGCCAGAGATGGCGGGGCTGCCAACAGAAGCGCCTGCTGAGCGGCGTCAGCACCGCTTAAGTGAGCTTAAATTCAAAGAGCAGCACCAGCAGCTGCCTCGCAGGGGCACAACTGCGGGCCTTCCCCGCAGGCACACAGCAGAGACCTCCGGTGCTGGCCCTGCGGCCCCGCCACCGCTCTGAGGGCTCATTTTCTGCTAACGTTAAATATAACACTACTCTCTTAAAATAACGATAACATAAGGCAAAAGCTGCCGTGAAACCAGACCAAAGCACTCGCCAAGCCCAGAGGCAAAAGCAGGCCAACCCCTCCGCTCGGGGGCGTGGCCTGCAGGAGGGGGCGTGGCTCCCGGCCCTCCTCCTGACGTCCGGCTCGGACAATGGGTGAACTGGTCCTTCAGCACCGGAAGTGAATGTCTCGGGTTTCGTCGCACATTCCTCCGCGGCGGAAGGGGGGGGTGGCACCGCCCTCCTCCCCCACGCCGCGCCGTTGAGTGCCCTGAGGGGCTGTGGGCCGAGCTGTGTGTCTCTCGGGGCTGCGGCAGGAGTGCCTCCGGGAGAGGCGGGGCTGGGAGGCGGCCGGCTCCTCAGCGCTAGGAGCCGCCCCGCTAGCAGCGTGGCGGAGGGACTACTTTTTGGATCGGAAGGCAACGATTATATTACTTCCGGGGGCGGGCTCAAAGAGAGACGCGTAATTTCCGGCGATCTGGAAAGCTACTGAGAGGGGCTCGGCGAGGGGGGAAGGAGCCCAGGGGACGGGATCACAACACTCGGCGCCGACTGCCTCTACCGGCACTTATCCCTCCCTGCGGCCGTTCCGCTTGGCAGCCGCCACCGGACGATGCGCCTCTGCCCCCGTCCCATCCCCGCCGGCCGCCCCTGAGGGCCCCCCCGGCCGTTCTTCTTCGCCCTGCCCCGCCGCGGCCCTCGGTGCGCTCCCCGCCCTCCCCCTGCGACCATGTCGGGGGGCGGCGGGTCGCGCTATGCGGCCGAGTTTGTACCCCCTCCCGAGTGCCCTGTGTTTGAGCCTAGCTGGGAGGAGTTCAGCGACCCGCTCGGCTTCATCGGCCGCATCCGCGGCCTGGCCGAGAAAACCGGCATCTGCAAGATCCGGCCCCCCAAGGTACCGCCTGCCTGGGGAGGGGGCAGGGCCCGGGGTGGCCGCAAGGGACTGCGCCGGGAGGGCCGAGCGGGGCCAGCGGGCGCCGTGTCTCAGTGTCGGAGTGGTGAGGGCTCAGGAAGCCTCTTCCGCCGTTCCTGAGCGCTCACTTAGGGCTTCGCGTGCCGCTTTCCGTAGACCTTGGTGTCCGATGCCGGGGACACCGGGAAACTTGTATAGTTCTTGATCTCAGGGATGGGTTTTGTAGTGATTGCTTTGGAGCAGGTGTGAAGCTGGCAGGGCATGGTGGTGCTCTTCACTCTTTGCTTTAAAGAAACCCAACAAACCAACAAGCTACTTGCGAAAACTGCGAAGGCATGGTAGGTGAGATCAGGCGCTTGCTCCGCGAGGGGGGAGAGAGAGAAGGTCTGTTTCCTTTTAATGGATCATTGTTTGTAAACGTAATCTTTAAACTGTTAATAGAAGTGCAGCCAACCTGTGTGCTGGGGAATTATGTATAGCAGTTCAGAAGGTAGAATTTTAATCTCTCTGGCTTGATCATTATTTTATAATGCCTTGCCCTGCAACCAGGTAAACCATTTAGACCAGAACATCAGGTAATTTGGCAAAAGGTGGTTAGATTACTTAATAATTGAAGTACAAATGAACTTTAAATATAGCTGTTAAATAAGAGTTGAAAATACTGAGAGAGTTAAAAAACCTGAAAAGAAAGCCTGTAACTGAGAGCAACTTGAATACAGAGGTTGCCGATTAGATTTCATGATCCTTCTGACCTGCCTGGGTTGCCAGAATCTGTTTAGTTGGTTTAATGACATGGTGAAAACTTGACCTCCAAGGGGCTGCCCTTTCTAAAATAAGCAGAATGGCTTAGGTTGAGAGGCCACAAGGAACTGATCCAGATCCTGCTCATTGAGAATAACTAGAACTTTCCTGGCTTTTAAATGTGTTTATGTTTCTCCATGGTTGCTTAGCTGTTTGCATTGCAGGGTTTTGCAGGATGTGTGCATCAAGTTGATTTGCAGCCTGCAATAAGGACTAAAACAGATGCTTTCTACTAACCTGACTGATTTATTGTCCTTTTCCATTATTAGAATCTGTAAATATTTTACGATTGTGCTTGAGGTCTTTATATGCTGCAGCAGTGCAAATAATAAATACTTACTGGGGCTTGTCCACCTGGAATGGGTGTCCTTACTCTGTTGTATACTGCTAGGCAGACAGTCTACTACAACTTTCTAAAAAGCTGAATTATACTTGTTTTGATGTTGTAACACAGTTTTGATGGATGGGGCTGGGAGGCACTTGTGGTTGAGCAGACTGTTGACTGTGTTGAGAAAGTCGTTATTTAAGGCTGCATTTCTAGTGAAGAATTGGACTCTCTACTGGTCTTATCTTTATTGAAATGACTGTAAACAAACATGAAAGAAGCTAGATGTGTAGTAATGTGATTTATTTTGTGTTTGTTGCTGTTGACAGTGAGAATTTTACAATGTGCAAGATACATGGAACTCTTTTAAAAGTAAATAAATGACCAACAAGCTACAGGGATCTCTCATATTTAAACTCAGTATGCAGTAATGCATACTGAAATGCTTTGAACTTTCTTTTCTTTTATATTTTTAATTCTGAGGATCTCTTTCTTTGAACTAAAATGCTGTGGGAAGAACATTATTTTAAAAGCACAAGAATGTCATAAAATTGGAAAATGATATTACCAGTTGTACAGAGAAACTAATTTTTCTTTGGGAGCTTGCTTGCTCTGACATTGTTTGTGTCTTCTGTTTTGTGCATTTTTGGAGAAGTTTCTGGAAGCAATAAAATGTCTTTCTGTCTCTTGTTTAGGACTGGCAGCCTCCATTTGCATGTGAAGTACAAAGTTTTCGTTTCACTCCACGAATTCAGCGCCTGAATGAACTGGAGGTGAGCTTTTCCTCTGTTGGTATAATTTTGTGTTTGCAGTGAAAACAGTAGATCTTGTTGCTTGAGATTTGCATCTTGGCAGGTTTCTGGATGGGGGAGTCATTAAAAAGCCATAGACCACATCAGTGTTTATGCTTGGCAGTGGCAGAGTTCATATAAAATAACTCTCCATGGCTTTGAGAAAAGCCTGGTTTTTATTTTATTACTCAAAATAACCACAAGAGTTTTTCATTCAACTGGAAATGTCTAAAATGAATGCCAACTACCCTGTTGTGTAGTAAGAACGGCCAATGTCTAGCCTTCTGAGCTCCACAGGCAGTGAATTTTTTTTTTGTTAAAATATTTACTGCTCTTCTGAAGCCTCTAGTTACCTTATACTGGCTTAAAAATGCCTTTTAAGCCTTAAAATTAACTGATTTTTTTAATAGGCTTATAACAGCTGCTTAATTTTACAATTTAAAAATGTATGGAAGCTTTCTTGAAAGCAGAAAGAGTTCCATTCTGCCCTCATTTTTCCTTTTCTGTACAACATTTCTCAAAGCCTTACTCTGTTCATATACCAAACGTCATGTATCATTTGGCTTGTAAATGGGTCTCCTTATGGAAAGTGATTTGAGTACTCCAAAAATACTCGAGGGAGGAGGCTCTTCTGCATGGTTAAGGCATATACAAAAGCTGTTTCTTACACTCCCCTCCCATGCATATTTTAATAATTGCTTTTGTGTTTCTCTTGGGAATGATGATTTTTCAGAGTATGCATTTTGGTTTCAAAACAGACTGTTAGGTAGGAGTTTGGTTTGTAAAATCTGAAATGCAGAGAGAAAAGCATAGATAATTTTGTATTTGTAAAGGTCTTTGTTTTTATCTGTATTTCTAGCTTTTTTTTTTTACATGACTAAAAAATACTTCACTTTCAAAGTTGCCCTCTGAGAATGTGAACACTATAAAAACTTGTCATATTTTTTTTTCTCAGGACTGTAAGGCATTGTCACACTTGTTTTGGAACATAGGCATTTGTCTTCCTTTATTGATTGCAGGCAATGACAAGAGTGAAGCTGGACTTCTTGGATCAGTTAGCAAAGTTTTGGGAACTCCAAGGATCCAATTTAAAGATCCCTGTGGTGGAGAGAAAAATACTGGATCTCTACGGTCTGAGCAAGGTGAGTAAGCAATTGTAGGCCTTGAACAGGGACCTCTTTTTTCATTCAAGCTCAAGAAGCCAAGCAACCAGGAGGGCTTGTTTTACAGCATTAATCTCATTAATATGGAGATGAGATAGGAGAGTGGGGAAAAAATACAGTGAAGGAAAAATGCTAAATTATATTATGTGCAGATGTGTGAAAAAGAGTTAAATCAGTTGCCTTTGGTTGGATTTTGTACAGCATGTGTTCATTACCTCGTATACGGCTTGAATGTATCTGGTGTCAATTGACCACTTGCTTTTCAGTTCTCTTTTTTTTACGTATGGTACAGCTGCAGGAGTTTAAGGTGGGTTTGGGGAAGGCAGCAATATACTTTTGTGCAGCTGAGCTCCTGACCTAGCAATTCTGTAACAAATTGTTGTAATTGCTCCTTCCTCTCTCCCAGCGGTTTTCCACATGACGTAAACATGCATTTTTGAGAATTTCTTCTGTCAACTTCTGGAATAACTTAATTTCCAAAACAGGCTAGGCTTAAGGATGGCTAGAAATTGATACTACTAAACTATATAGTATAGTGCTTCTAGGTTAGAGTGTTTGCATTCCTCAAGGTAAGTAAAAATGTAAAGATCTGAATTGAATAGATTTTATTTTCAAAGAAGGAAGTCAGTCTTTTGGACAGTCTGGAATAGTTGATAAAATGTCTTTTTCTTGTCTTGGATAGATTGCTGGGATATGCAGAATATGATAGTGATAGTGGGAAGTATCTGGGTCACTGTTATGAGCTGGAATATTTTAGTTGACTGCGGATAATGCTGGTCTAAGCTTATTTAGTTACTTAGTGGCTTCTGTAGCCATTTCTCATGTACAGATAATTTTTAAAAAGAATTTTTTATGGACATTTTAAAGAGAAGTTGAAATTTAGATTTATAATTCAATTGAAAAGGTGAGTTTTTCTAGTATGTTGCTATAAATATGAGGAAAAACAATTATAAATAATATTCCTGTTTTATCAAAGTGTAGCTATCTCTGATTATAGGAGGAACAAGAAATAACTGATTTATCACTGCCATAATTGTACATTTGAATTTACTTCAGTCTCAAAAGTAACAATATGGTTTTGGATTGAGGTTTCCAGCAGTCTGTGAAATAATTAAGCATGAAATTTGATCCTCCTGTGTAAAGAAATGAAATGCAAAACTACACTGTTGTAGAAATGCTACTGGTCTTATATTAATATAAATACGATCTGTTTGGGTTTTAAGCTACTTGACAGTGAAACTGTAAAGGGAATGAAGCAGTGGAAAACGTGGCCAGTGGGGAAGCAACTCATATGCTGGCAAATGGTCTGTCATTTTTCATTTTATGTTAGCTACATGTTAGCACTGATAGTTCTGTATGTGAATTACTAGACTCAAACCAATTGAAGTCAGGTGGAAAAACTGGCCTGAGTTAACGGGAAGGTAAATTCAGTTTCTCTTCTTCTTACAGTAGTCTCTCTTCCACTGAGGGTTTTGTGAGAGCTTCTATAGCTCTGAAGTTGTGAGTTCCAACACTCCTTTCTGCCTGGGGTCTGTTGTAATGGGCTTCCCTTCTGGCCAGACTTGTGTTTTGCATCAGAGTATAAGTCTGGTGAGAGTTACCTTTCCAGTTTTTTTTTTGATGGTGGGGTTTGTATTCTTTCCAGCACATCATAAATCAACTCTTGGACTCTTCCTGTCTAGGACAATACGCAATTTACATTTACTAGGAAAAGTGTCATGGTAAATATATTAATTAATGAGTAGGTGCTTAGTTATAAAAGCGCAAGCTCTTCAGGGGAAAAAAAGCCCTAAACTGAGAATTCTGTCACTTTTTAATAGAACCTATTAACACTTGGTTTAATTGATTCTTGGTTTATGCAAGGCAGTGAGCAGCTCAAAACCCTTAACTTTTTTGTTTATGCTTTTCAGATTGTTGCCAGCAAAGGAGGCTTTGAAATAGTCACTAAAGAGAAGAAATGGTCAAAAGTGGCAAGTCGGCTTGGCTACCTGCCAGGAAAAGGGACAGGGTCGTTACTCAAGTCTCATTATGAAAGGATCTTATACCCCTATGAGCTTTTCCAGTCTGGGGTCAGCCTTATGGTGAGATGCTTCTCTGTCACAGTATGAAGCGGGGACCCGAACTGCGCATAGAATGTTACTTGTTATTGCATAAGAAACTAGGACATAGGGTCTATGCTTTTAGAAAGCTTTAGCTGTGTAAGCATAGAACCACCCTCATATTTACCTGTTACAAATAGTCATACAAGTTGTGACATGACATTGTGTAGTTACTTTCTGGCAGCCATTTCTTTATAGAACCCTATTGGGAAGAAGAACAAGGCAAAAGATACGATTAATTGGGAAGATGTCTTTCAGTAAGCTGGCAGTTGAGATACAGTGTCTTTATTTGAAGCTATGTGGTTTAATTGGCCTATTGTCCAAAAGCCATGTGTAATGCTGTGTGATTTTTCCCTTCGTGTTTCTTAGCAAACAGAATGATTCACAAACCATGGAAGGATTAGCACTGCCTGATCAATCAACCCAGTGTCTTGTGCTCTGATCCTCTAGGGCATCCAGAAGCCGAACTTGGATCTTAAGGAAAAAGTGGAGGCTGAGGACCTCAGCTCAGATGCCCAGGCTTCCCCAAAGCAGGCTTCAAGAATGAATGTTGTGCTGAAGAGAACCAGGCGTGTCAAATCCCAGGTACCCCTGCTACAGGGAATACTAATGCCTTCCACCAGTGCAGCAGCATTGGCTGTACAACAGCCTTTGTTTGGCTGTGGGAGTCTGCTCAAAAGCACCACCAGGAAGCAGTTTTCATTTAAATAGAATGCAGAGAAGAAAGCCTTTCTGAGGCCTGGTTTGCTTATGGTAGATGCATTTTTTATCTGAAAACTCTTAAAAGCTGCTTTCTGTTTATTGACGACTGGGTGAGGTACCTTGGTAGTGAATATATCTGTGGAAACTATAAACAGTTAAAAAAACCTGTATGAAATAATGTTGAAGCTTCTGTTTGTGCAAAGTTTGAGAAGTTTTTTCAACTTTTTCAAATATGCCCTTTGGTTACGTGAATGGAAATATGCTTATAGATAAGTTGACTGTGGAAATTGCATTTGGGACTGATTATCTCAAGCTGGACAGACTGTTTTTCTGAAGAAATGAAACAAATGTGTTGGGAGATGGTCAGTGATGCCTGGAACTCTATAGGATTTCCACAGTTTTTCTCCTGAAAAGCAGTTTCTTCTTTTCTGGATTGGTGATGTTATAGGGACTTCTGGTATCCTACTAGATGATAGGAAATCCTGGGAGTATCCCCTAGTAAATTTCAGTTCAAACTAAATCACCACCAGTTTTAATCTGTATCATTAGAGATTATCTTGGAGGCTTGCCCTGATGGCTCCATTGCTTCTATTGCAGTGTTTAAAGCAGGCCTTCACCTTCTGACAAAGATATCTATTGCAGGCAGCATCTTAAGGCTCTTTACGTGAGGCCTAGTGGCTCCCTGCTTGGCCCATCAGGGGAGCATGGACCAAAGCTGGATTTATGCGCAACAAGTCTACTACTTGCCTCATGCTGCTCTAGACTTACTTTGAGCACCTGTCGTGATTTAGACACAGCTGGTAATTCAGCACCATGCAGCTGTTCGCTCACTCCCTTACCCACTGTAAGAGGGATGGGGAGGAGAATCAAAGAAATGTAAACCCCATGGGTTGAGATAAGAACAGTCCAGTAACTAAATATAGTACTAATACTACTGTTAATAAGGGAAATAACCAGAGGAGAGAAAAAACTAAGGCTAAAAGGGAAAAGAAAAAAACCCAATAAATACAAGTGATACACAGTACAGTTGCTCACCACCTGCCAACCGATGCCCAGCCTCACCCAAGCAATGACCTGGGCCTTCTGGGTGACTCCCCCCAGTTTATATACTGGGCATGATGTGCTGTGGTATGGTTTGAGTCGGGTTTTCTGTCTCTGCTTCCTTGCAGCTTCTTGTGCCCCTCCTCATTGGCAGAGCATAAGGCTGAAAAGTTCTTGATCAGGGTAAGGGCTACTTAGCAACAGCTGAAACATTGATGTGTTATCAGCATTGTTGTCAGCCTAAAACCGAAGCACAACACTGCTACTAGGAAGGAGAAAAATGACTCTTACAGCTGAACCCAGGACAGTACCGCCAAGTTTTTCCAAGTGCTCTTCAGCTGCTGTTTGTTTGTTTGTTTCAAATGTGTAATTCTTGTCACTGAGATATTTGAGTATGCCTTACAAACGTTCATCTTTTTCTCTGATGTGATGATTTAGATGAAATTCTATTTTTAGTCTCGTCTTACTGAAGCTCAATTTGTATTTATTGTAGCCATATAACAGTGCATCACACAAGCAGTCACAAGCTATGATCTTAGAAGAAGTCTTGAATAATACATTGTTAGTGAGCTATCCAGAGAACCTGAGAACACTGCAGGAACTGCAGCAGTCATTTGTTATGTGGAATTATGTTTTGGATTTGAACGAATCTTGTGTGAAAATGCCAGTGTGACCTTTTTCTCATCAGTGATATAAAAGTGTCACTATGTTGTTAAGATCCTGTGGGATCTTTTCTCCTGCTGATTTCAGTAGAATGCTGATACTTCTTATTTCTTGTTGGAAAAATGATTCTGTGGTGATCCTGGCATAATATGGCTACTTCATTTCATTTAAAGGGGCTGCATTTCAGAAATGAGGAGATTTTACTTGCATCATCTGCAAAAAGTAGAAATACATGTATATTTTTAAATGCCTTTTATTAGGTCTGTAGCTATGCTATCATTTAAGCATTACACTTATTAAAATGGCTGAAATGAGTTCTTTAATACAGAAAAAATTCAACCTACTTGCCTTGCCAGGGAAAGTATATTTTGGCTATGTTGTAAGCTATGTATAACTCTCTTAAGTCAACTCTGGCCCTGTACTTAGAAACAGATTTGTCTGCAGTAGCCCCAAATGGTAGAAGTATAAATAATCTGGGGAGAGCTGAGAAATTGTTCCAGATTTCAGTGCATCTCCTTATTGTAGACAAGACTATTTATTATTTGAAGTGCATACCTGGAATTGTACCAGAGATTGTCTAGCTAGTCTGCAGAGAACAGTAATGTAAAGACCTGCTAAATAAATGCCGTTCTGCTCTAGCTGAAATATCTGGAAGGTTTGTATGTAGTGTGCTGAGTAGTCTGGTGCTGGGGTAGTAGTGGCATGGATAACTACACTGCCCTCTGCATCTCAGATTTATTTTTCTTCCCAAGTACAAGAAGTGCTTTCCTCAAAACACTTACCTAGCAATGGGTGATGGAGAATGCATGAAGATAGTAATCTGAAATTACTGAAACAGACAAAGATCTTCAGCAGTAAGGGGCTGACACTTTCAAAAAGCAATTTTTTTGATTTCTAGAGAAAGTTAAAAATGAAGGCAAATAGGGAATGAGAATTCTTTGAAATTTGACTTAGGAATCTTTGGATCCTACAATCAAATGTCAGTTGTATTGTCTGACTAAGAAGAGGATAACTTGCTGATGAGAGATTCTGTTCAAAAATAAACAATGCTTTATTCTCTTTCCCTTTTCTCTGAAGAAAGCTAGCACAAATAAAAAATTGGGAAGGGCAACTGAATTACTAAAGGCTGGTAGAGAAAAGGACAACAAAAATAGGATGGATTCAGATTAGGAAAACAGAATATCCTTAAGGAAAGGTTAAATTTGAATATGTCTTAGAAAAAAAACTAGTAAATCTTCATAGATGATCTGTTAGGGTATATTTTAACTGGCAAGGGATTTGTCTAACAAGGTTACATCATGATCATTTCTGATAGAGAAGTGCAGTACCAGAACAAGAAGACAATGAAATGCTGTCTTTTCAAAGGATATTAACATCCAGAGAATTTTCTGAAAAATAAAACTCAATTCTGAATAGCATATCTGCTTTCTGGTTTTGGTTACAAATTTTGCTGATTGCAGAATAACAGAATTAATAAAGTTCTTTTTTTTTTTTTTAAATATGAAAGATTTGCTTCCATGGAAATAGTTATATGAAACAAAAGAACTCTGGATCATGCTGACAAATGTCCCAGACATGTAAATATTTTGATTCTTGATTGTAGGTATTCAGGTCTTGCACATTGGGGGTGGAGAGGTGGGGATGCAAGTATTTCAAAGTTGATGAAGGTAGGACAAGTGTGGGAATGCAGTATAACTGGATCATGTTATTAGGATTCCCCCATATAGAAAAGCCTTTGGATTGTACTTTCTGTTGGGAAGGTAAAAGAAACAAAAATAACTCTGCATCCTTCAGGACAAAGAAGAGCCAATAATAGAATCGCAGTTTAATAAACTTCATTTTGCACATATGGAAAAATAGAGTACAAAAGTGTGATTTAATTTTTTGTTGTTAGCAATGAGAAAATGGCAAGCGATGCAAGATTTCTGCTTCTGTGTGCTCACAGTTTTGAGTTTGGTGGTCTTGTACGGTCTTAAAGGGTACTGTGAAAAGACTACTTATTAAGGCTTCTGAATGCTTTTGGTATCCACACCCTAAATTACCAATTCACGAGGTTCATAGGAATCTGATTTAAGAAAAAACATTTCCATTTTAATGTGCAACCCGTTCTCTTTGAAAACTGTAGCTTTTTCTACCTAAGCATGAATGGATTGCATCCACTTAAGTGAAATCCAAGTAAATCTGGGCAGTGCAGTTAAGAAAATGTGTTTAGCTACTGCATTTTTAATCAAAGCTGTAAAACTCTAAAGAGGGATTATTGCATGTTTTTAAACACATATGTGTAATATATACATAATTTACTCTTAGTAAATTTGATAATAAAACTATTTTTCAGGCATCATTGAGAAAATTTGCCTTAGGTCACAATAACGAGAGAGGTTGTGGAGATTGTTAATAAATGTTGTTGAAATGATGGGAAATTGTACTGTGCTGAAAAATGTAATATGGGTTGATTCTGTCAGGTTCCATTAGTTGAGAGAATGGATAAGCTGTTAATGAATTTCAAATGGGAACTGAGGGACTATGAAGTCTCCAGGTGATAGGCTTTCTTGTACAGCAAAAATGTCATTTTTTCCTTATGGCTTATTAGTCCAAAAGGGAGGAATTTGTGAGAAAAATTTGCCACTTAGCATGCCATTTCAGAGTGGGCTTACGAAGTTGGTAACATAGCAAAGTGAAAATAACTTAATAGCAGCATAGAGTTCATAAATGTTCAAAATTAGAATACAGGCAATAATGAGTTTGGAAAGATGCCACTTAGCATACTGCGTACATGCTTCAGTGGGAACAAGGGCTCTAAATATTGCTGAAAATTCCTTAGAGTAGTAATGTCTAGGAAACAATATCTCTTTCAGTGTATTCAAGAAGCAAGAAAACCAGCTGATTTAGGCTGAATGAATGGGAAGCATCTTATTTCTTTCAGGATTATTGCAAATGCATTTGATGTTATTTTAAACACTTTTTTTGAAGAGTTTTTTTTTGTTTATTAGTTAAAAACACTGAAAGCATGTCACCCCAAAGGAGCTTGTTTCATGCATGATATCTCAGGCCATATCTTGGTGGAAAATAACAAATGAAGCATCACTGGGAAATTACTTGAAGAGTAACCTCCTTAGAATTAGGTACTGGCTTTCAAAATGGATAGGTTTCCTGAGATCTTTTAAGGTTGTGAATGATGACAGTTAGTAGTCTTTGGGGGCTGGACTAGATGATCTCCAGAGATCTCTTCCAACCCTAACAATTCTGTGCTTCTCTACCAGGTTAGAAAGGGTTTTCAGAGTTTAAGGAGGCAGCATAAATAAAAATGCCAAGGTGATTGCATTGCAGATAAAAGCAGAATATGTAGGTTCTTTCTGTTGTTAGGTTGATGGCAGTGATGTGCAAAATTAAGGTAGGTCAGCAATGGGAAACAGGAAGAAGTTCAGTTGAACAGGACACGTGAGGAGACAATACTGGCAGGGCCATGGAGTTGTCACATAATGGGTCTTTTCACGTCTGGTTTTGAGGTTTCAAGGACAGCATGAGTAGCCACGATCTCAGAGTTGTACTTATAACATTTCATCATAAATAAACCCACAAGTATCCTAGCTTAAGGAAGTAGGTTGGTGCTCATTAGTGTCATGTGTTCACACAAGCAGTTAAAAAAATCTTGTTGAAACAGTGTATGTGTTAATATCCAAGTGTTAATGTCCAAGCACTTGACTGAATCATGGTGATTGCAGAAAATACTGCTGTGGCATTCTTATTTATTTTCTGCTAAATATCAAACCTAGTTCTCTATTTGCTACATAGGTGACTTTCTGTAGTTTAATACAAATGGAAAATAATTTGAAATGCTGAGATAAAAATGCTGTCTTTTATTCCATTTGCATTTGTTCATTTGCTTGAACAAATTTTCTGTTCAGCTTGCATGAACAGAAAATGATGTCTTCATGCCTCTGTTTCCTGTCTTTTGATGAGCAGATGTTGTGGGAGAGTGGAATATAAAGGAAATACGGAGACTCAGAGGGGAGAGATGTTGATGGTTTGTGCTGATGTGGTCTTGTTTTTACTTTTAGGCGGAGACAGGAGAAATGAGTAGAAATACTGAACTAAAAAAGCTGCAGATCTTTGGAGCTGGACCTAAGATGATGGGACTGGCACTGGGAGCAAAGGATAAAGAGGGTAATTAAGTCTTGGGCTCATCCCTTTGTAAAGTCATGAGGCTGTTAAACCTTTCTGAATGTCTCTAGAGACAATGTTAAGAAGTAAGCAAATCATTATAACTAGAAAAAGAAATCTAAGTATTGTAGGGTTTCATTCATGAGAGATTTACAGGGTGCTTCCTATAACTTGGCATGGTTTCAGCTCTTTTATGTATTGTATAGTAACAATAACAATTAAGCAGCTGTTGCATGAACTGAATGACTGGAAGGGAAAACAGGATTTGACAGTACAGAAGCTGATCCTGCCAACGAAGTGTACAAATTGAGTGTAATTCATTTTGTTCCGTGAGGCATTTGGGATGATCTGTGAGGATAAGCAAAATGTGTTTTCCTGATCCCTGTTGATTTTAGATTGCAGGTACAACAAGGCAGTATTGCTTTCTTTGGACTGTCAGGTAGTTTCTGATATGAAAGGCAGGGTACCAGGCTGGCGCTGTGTGTGTTGTTTTTGCAAGTTAAGTGTATCTTGATGTGATACTAATAAAATTTAACTTTATTTTGCTTTAAGATGAGGTGACACGGAGGCGCAAAGGAACCAGATCAGAAGCATTTGGAATGCAGATGAGGCAACGCAAAGGAACTCTTTCTGTCAACTTTGTGAGTTTGATTCCTTTGTTGTGATTTCTGAAGAGAAATTAATTGATTAGTAAGATTTTTTTCTAATCGTAATACCCCCCTCCCCCATCCCATCCCCCCAGGTAGATGAATCCGTGAATCTGTTGACAGTGGAGCAGATCATACTGTTATGGGAAGAACCAATACTAAAATCTATTCTCTGGGTTTCTGTTTTAATCTTTTGGACAGGAAGGATGTTGCAACATGAAGGTGCTTGTTGATCATGGGTTTGAGGGCTTGCTTTGCCACACGCTTCTTACATGCCTTCAGTAGCTTACTTTCTATGAGCTCCCCTTTGTAGAACAATTATAATACTGCTTCTCTTCCTTAAAAGATATTTTGAGGTGCTCCAGTACTTCAGGAATTTGGATTTCAGCAATTTCAGCTTTCATGTCTTTTCTGTTTTGTTTTTAAACTAGTCATCCATGCAAAAGAAACCCCCAAGGGGAAAAAATAAATGTCTCTGGTGGCTGACCATCGAAAAGTAGTGCATAGTTGTCCTTAATGTATCTCATAACACATGACTTTCTGTTTTTCAAGTCGTGTACGCAACCATGAATGAAGATGCATGCTTTTAATGTCTTGAAAATTAGACTCTTCACTAATAACTCAGCTGTTTTTTTCTTAGCCTGAGAACACTTAAAAGAGTTTATTTTAAATTTCAATCATAGAATAGAAGGCCAAGGCAACCAGAAGTCTCTAGGAATCATATTTTCATGTGTGGAAATACTTCCTGAGGGGAAGAAATAAGGGAGAAGTTGTATGTTTAAACAAACAGACCATTATGCTGTTGCACACTAAGTTAGAGTGTGTGACAGGAATTTTAATTGTGCTACTACTCCTGAGTATATGGTGTTCCTAGGCTGTGTAAGTGTTGTGACCATTTTGTTAAGTATGCTTTAAAGTATTTTGTCTTGTCTCTCTTTCTTTGTAGAAAACTGTATTTCTTTATTGTTTTCAGTTACTCCTGTTTATAAGAGAAAAGGAAAATCCTGTGGCAACAGAACTGCTGGTTTGGAACTGTATTGCTGTAGCTGTAATCTTATGAAATTCTGTGACTTAGTACTGTTTGGTTCCATGTATTTTTTTGTACTTGGATGAGAGATCTTCAAGGAAAGCAGTCTCTGAAGTGCACATGTGCTACGTTAACCTTATATAAGTTTTAAAAAACACTGTGGTGCAGTTTTGTTTATATTTCTCCCTCATACATTTATTTTTTTGTGAAATGCTGACTGTGAAATAAAATATACCTTTTTTTTTTATCCCCTCCCGGCTTGAGACATATATATCATCATAGAATTGCTCTGTTTTGTGACATGGTTGGGAGGCTTATTTGTGGTTATTGTGTGATCACCAATCTGCTTTAAGTGAATATATTTCAATGCAGTCGTTGTAATTGATGAATCATCACTTAGTCTGATGTAAAAATTGCATATGCTAATATGAATTCGGAGAGAAAAAGGTATTATCAGTGGTAGGTAACTAATGAGTATCATAGAATAGCCTCCTCTTACAATTGCCATTTTTAATGCATTTTTAATTTTGAGGAGAGAACTTGGAAATACATGTGAAGATACTCTTCCTCCCTTCTGTATACTTACAACAAAAGCAACTAGGTTGGTGTTTTAGACATGATATGCCATGAAGATGTGTGTGTGATTTTTATTATTTTTTTTTTAAAGTTAAAAGTGATACGTCTCTCAATAAAACCGCATTATTTCTTAAAACTATATCTTAGGAAAATTGAGCAATGTTCTTCAGAAGTATATTATTGCCTAGCTAGGAAGTTGCATTCTTAACTAGGCTGTGTAACTAACATGGCATTTGACATCAAGTATTTAACACTACTGTGTTAACCTAATCAGATTTAAAAACATATGGTTTTATGACGTCTTGATAAAAAAACAGACCCCAGAGCAACTCCACTGCTTCTGGTGTTATTTTGAGCTACATGAAGGAAATAAGCATAGCCTGAGTTGCCCACTGTTCCCTGATGGAATAGTAGCAGAATTCGGAGCAAGTGTTATTAATGAAGTTCATGTTGTTAGTAAAAATTTATACGGACAATAATTTTTTAGCTGTAATACAAGGTTTATTCATTTAGATTGTTACAGATCTTCAGTACTATGTTTAATTAAAAGTCCTTTGAACAATACAGGAAGCAATAGCAAAGAAAATCTGAAACATGTTGGTAGGGTTTTCTCTTTGGTCCTTGAGATTATTTCCCAGTGAGTATTATTGAGAGATTATCTTGGACAGACACCTGCAAAAATTGTTTGCTGTTGTACTGGGATTGATTCTTTTTTCTTATCACTTGGAGTTTTTAGCCTTCATTTTGGAGAAAATAAAAAAGAATTTGGTACCTTTATGTGCAGGCTTCCTTCCTTTCCCCTTGGATTTGTAGATTGAACCTGTGGGGCTTTTTTATCTCTTCTTTTGCATTGCAAAGGTCATCACTGTACTGTTGCAAGTGATGACATGTATATTTCTTAAAAATGTTTTGGAGATTATCCTCAGCCATGTGCTCTTTATACGGATGTAGTTTGAATTATTTTCTATGACACATGCCCAGTGAGAGGGAGTTCTAAAAACTGTAACCTGTTCTTTTTTGAATAGCATAAATGACATGCTACTTTGAGTATTATAGAAAACAATTATGCAGTTGAACTGGATAGTTATTTTGCCGCACCCAAAGTTCCCATGGCCCCATGTGTTGCTGCTTTGTGAAATTGAAGCATAATTGTTCATTTTCAGTGATTCTCAAAAAACAGAGAAGACTGCATTGATGTTCATGTATCGAACTTTAGGATTACATCTTTTGTTCAATAGTGTAAGGAAAGCAGGTTCTGGATAAAGAAAGCTTTTGTAACTTTATTTTTCTTTTCTGTTTTTTCTTTTTTCTCCACAGGTTGATCTGTATGTTTGCTTATTCTGTGGCAGAGGAAATAATGAGGACAAACTGCTACTGTGTGATGGATGTGATGACAGCTATCACACTTTTTGCTTGATTCCTCCTCTACCTGATGTACCCAAGGGTGATTGGAGGTGTCCAAAGTGTGTTGCTGAGGTACAGTTCAAGAACTACTCAAGCTTTGTGTGTGTACTTGTGTTCCTGGAAAGATCAGAAGAGCAGTTCAGCTCAGTGCCATTCCATCTGGGTAGAAGCCGTAGTTTTGGTTGGCATATTGTCAAGATGAGCTGTGCATCTCCAGATGTTCTTGGTTGGTGAGCCATAAGGAAAGAGAAATTTTTCTTCTTGAGCTTGAACATAATCTTTATTTATTGTATGGCTATGTGACAGCTAAAACTTCGGCTTTCGTATGCTAAGAACTGAAACTCAATTTGCTAAGCTGGTAGTGGGAAATTAGGGTGAGAAGTAGGGTGGTGGTAGGTGTTTCAGCATAGCAATGAGACATTTTGAAAACTATGGAAGTATGCAATTTGATCATAACGGAGATCTGATTATTGGTAAGTCATTGTGGTGGTGTTCAGAATAGCTGGTAGTAGAAAGTGAAGGAACTAATTTAAAAATTGTAGCTATTTTAGTTTTGGTTTAGACAAAAAAAGAGCTGAGGCTCAAAAAGTGAGAACTAATTGAATTTAATTGCTAAAAAAAGAGGAGCTACTGACTTCCAAGTAATGACTGATCAAAAGCTTGAAGGCGTCAAATCATTTGATTGCCTTAATTTTGCAAGCTCAGGAAATGGATAGATGTAGGATTCAAAGGAAGAAAGCTTACTGTTTCTAAAGCTGTAATTTTGTGACTAGTTTAAACTTTTTAGATGGTGTTTTTACAGAAGGAGCAGTTGCACACACGTGTATATGCCCGTTTTCCCCCATGTCCTCCACACCCTTCCCAGCTGTGGATTTCTGCTGTTTTCTTTATGGTGGTGTATGAATAGATGTGCAGCCACATAATGAGGTACATCAGCTCGCTGCTTTCTAATGCTTCAGCAAGAGAGGCTAGGGTGTCACATGAAGTCGGGCAAATGCTATTGTGAGAAATGTGGAAATACGTAGTTACAGGCAAGGGAAAAGATGCAACTAACCCTCTTGGCTGCTGCTCAGAGGGTGGATTAAGTGGCTTTTTTATTGTTCCCTTAAGAGAGCCCAATGAAGGAGTATTAGCAAACTACAGCAATCCAATGTGGAGTTAATTTAGAGAATATAGTAGTAAATATAGTGACTGCAGTGGTTTAAGAATGTGGAAACTTGCAAGAAATTTCACTACTACTACTGCTAATAAAACCAGGGTTGCATTGTTCCCAAGAAAAAATATGCACATAGGAATAAAATCAGGAAAGTTAGTGCCAAATAAGTTATTCCTAGAAATTGATACAGGAAATACTTGAAAAACTCTGGAAACGCATTGAAAGTAAGAGGAAGAAGGGAAGCAACATAGCTAAATTATGTAATGGAGAATAAACAAAGGCAGAAAGATGTTTGAAATTCAGTAGTACTTTTTGCGTCAGTTTTTACTTTAAATGTTAATTGTACACAGATGCTTAATGTTAATGGCAGGGTGCTGGAACAGAAGCTAGGAAGAGTAGGGTAAGGGATATTTATGTGTATTCAGCATTGTTAGACAGTGCTTACAGGTGTAGATTCCCTGTTGCAGCCACCATTTAAGAACTGCTTTGATGAACGTTGGGCATAGTCTAGAAATGTTTTTTCTTGAAGAAAGAGAAAATACTGATCTCCTGAATTCCTTTCCAGTCCTTTCAGTTTGTTTATGACTGAACAGCTGGCTGTCAGATAGTTCTGTTTCATGTTTGTGTTCAAATATATTTTGTATATAAACATTGTGTCAGATACAAAGAGGCTGAAATGTGAACTGGAAACTGGAAAAAAAGCTGGAATGTGAACTAATATTTTTTGTGCTTTTGGGATAATGGGATTAGAACAGTGGAAGACTTGGAGGTTTTCTGTCAGATGAACCATGTTTGCTGTTAGCTGTGTTGCATTGTTTTAATTTCCTTCTTCCTCTTCTGTGTACTTTCACAGCACCAAATCCATTAATGATTTGCTGCCTTGATAAGACTGAAGCACATTCAGGGTTTCTTCCTGTACAGTTATTCTGCAGATGCTTGAATCCAGTGTGTCTAAGAAATGTTTTACGGCTAAGCATCTTGTGCTCTGTCTTACTCTGTGGCTGGCAGCAGTAGGTGACGAAACTTAGTTTTGGACAGGGAAGCAGAAGTGTGTAACACTGGTGCTTACCATGTTAGATTAGCTTCTGTATCATTAATCCTGTTCTGTTTCCGTTGTGGTAGGACTTCCTTTGCTGAGAAAAGCACTCAAAACTGATAGCTTACTGTGTTTGGTAAGGACTTGGATGGACCCTAGATTTTTTTGCTAAAAAATGTAACTGTATCATAATCTGCTGCAGGGAACAATATTTTCATGTTCTGTCTCCCAGGAATGCAACAAACCTCGTGAAGCCTTCGGATTTGAACAAGCTGTCAGGGAATATACTCTCCAGAGTTTTGGTGAAATGGCTGATAACTTCAAGTCTGATTATTTCAACATGCCGGTCCATGTGAGTTTCAGCTTTTTTCTGTGATTCCTTGTAGGGGAAAAAGAATGTTCAGCTGATCCTGGATTTTTGCTTTGTTTAAAGAGGCACCATAAGATTCAAACGTAAACAAATCATTTAGCTTTCTGGCATCTGGTCTCATTTCAACTTCATTTCACCCTTTTCTTGTGATGGATAGATACATTATTGCTTGTTAGGGTAAACTTATTGGCCGTGCTGTGTTCTTGCCCTTTTTTGATTCATTGAGCCAGTTATCTTGTTCGGCAAAGGGGTCTTTCTTCTGCCCTTCCTATGGCTTCTGTCTTGGTTTAGTTTGTTCAGAGGAAAAATCATTGTTTTCCTCCCTGTTGCAGTGTTTTCTTGTAAGCAAGTCAATAGGCTGAGTCTGACTGATAATAATGGCTTGGGTTTTTTGTCCTGCATCTCGCAGCATTTTTAAAACTAGTGTTTCTGCTTTGGCATGCTTTCATGAACCCACAGTCCTGTAGACTGCATGCAGCACCAAGCTCCTTCTCCTCTCAGGGTTCTTTGGTAATTTATGGGCATACTTCCTAAAGCTTCTACCTTCTTAAGAATTGCAGTTCATGATACAACTTTGGGACGCAGAGCAAAATGAGGAACAAAGCTTGTTTTACAAATACACTTCATAAACGCATATAACAGAATTGTAATGAGCTGTATGAAGACTACACTCTTGAGCACAATTCTTTATCTGAATTTCCTTACTGTTAGAAGTTCTGGTCATTAACTTCTTAAATAGTTTGGAATTTGCATGCTCTTCATTTCATGTGCTGCTGGCTGTCTCCTCCCTTTTTTAGCTGTACTTCTGGTAAACCCATCTTTTGGTCTTTTTGTTCATGCCATCTCTTTATGTGTGGCATCCTATTGCTGTTACCTTGCAGCCACTATTAAGGAATACAGACCAAACCCTATGACTTTGAAGAGGTGGAGGGTAGAGAGGGAGTGGCTGTGATATTCATGGGGGGTTTATTGCATGAATGACAACTTTTATGTTGGGTCTTATCTGTGCATGCCCTAACATCTTTTCTGCTTTTAGATGGTTCCTACCGAGCTTGTAGAGAAGGAATTCTGGCGATTGGTGAGCAGCATAGAAGAAGATGTCATTGTGGAATATGGGGCCGATATCTCATCCAAGGACTTTGGAAGTGGCTTCCCAGTGAAGGATGGCCGACGAAAGCTGATGCCAGAGGAGGAGGTGAGGAACAGGATATGTAAACTGACCTCATTCTTTGCTCTGCATAAGATTTCACAGTAAGAATTTAGGTCAGAAATCAGTGTGGATTTTTTTTTTTTTTCTCATGAAGAAGCTGGTTAATGCTTTTGCATGCATTTAACATTCCAATTGAACACGGCATTAATCTGATATCTTAAGTTCTTTTCCAGATCTGGTTGCTGATAGCTAAGCTGATTTTCATGATTTAAGTCACACCTGGTTTGTATCACTTAGTCTCAGCAAGCAAAATGTGCAAATTGTTACGTTATGTCTGAGTATGAGGGAACTGATAAGATTGTGTTGTTTTTTTGTTGTTTTTTTTTCTTGTTCCAAACTTTTTTGTTACAGACTTAGCTACAGATGCATGATTCTAACCTCCTTAGGAGGTTCATAATAGGTAAACCAGAAATACTGGATTTAGCTTGTTTCTCTGACTGTGCATACTGTGAGAATGAAAAGATGTAAATACAGCATTCTATTATAGAAAATTTTATAAAGAACATCTGGTAAGTATATTATCTATCTTTCCCTCAGATCTTACTTTAGCATATCAATTTTCTGGCTGCTTATATGTTTAAATTCAGGCAAAATGAGAGTAAAGGTGTAGTTTCATAATTATGCGACCCAAAACCAATTTATACTGATCACTGGAAGAGTTAATCCTGCTCACCATTGTCTTCCTACCTGAGCCTTTGTTGACTATGCAGTGATTGTGTAACTGCTCAGTGAGTCAGAACTGCTTGCTGATCTATTTAGATGAAAATACATCTTCTAGCCAGATCGCTTAAGTAATCTTGACTTGCTGCATTGTCTTTATAGTGTCAGAGCAAAGGAAATGGCAGGGAGGTGTGGCAGAGCTCAGGGTGTGACTGGTGTGCTTTCAGAAGGTAGACTAAAGTTAAAATTGTGAACTTTTAAGGCAGTCCGTTTGAATTCTCATTTTTTGTATAAATTGTGTGTATTTGAAGGTGAAGGTGGGATTGCTTGACTAGTGATGCTGTCTTCCAAGAAATAAGTGTGTGGGAATCTCTCCTCTTGAGAAACTTTCTGAAGTAATATATTAAGATCATCAAGATAAACTGCAGTGCAGTAAAGCACGTCTTAAAAAAGCTGAAATAATAACATAAGATTCACTGTGCTGTTTGCAGTCTGAAGTTATTCTATTTTATTGAGGGATTTCAATCTTTTGGTGTTCTCCTAGTAGTGCTGCTATTTTGTTCCACCAAAAAGGCATGAAACCTATAAACTTGAGGGAGGGGAACCAAAACCTAAGTGTATAAGCCTTGACCCAAAGAATTTAAATGTTGAAATTCTAGGACTGGCCTTAAATCTTGGTCTTGATTAATTACTTCTTAAGGTGTCTCAGGAATTATTTCTTAGTTTTGATGCTTCATTGCTGCAGAATATTACCCACTCTCTACTGTCGAAATGCATAAACCGATCTTTTCCTTTGTACTTTCCTTTTGTGAGTTGGTGTCCTTTTGTACTTCAGATTTGTTTAGTATTTTCTCCTTTTTTTTGGCAGGATTATGCGCTCTCTGGTTGGAACTTGAATAACATGCCAATTCTAGAACAGTCAGTCCTTGCTCACATCAATGCAGATATCTCTGGCATGAAGGTACCTTGGCTGTATGTAGGGATGTGCTTCTCCTCATTTTGCTGGCATATTGAAGATCATTGGAGCTATTCCATCAACTACCTGCATTGGTATGGACTCTCCTTTGTGTATTTACCTTATGCTGCTCTGTTTGCCCTTAGTAAATTTGTAGTTCTACTTGGAAGTGCCTATGATGACATAGGCTGATGACGTTTTTAACCAAAAATCTAAATGGGATGAGCAGTCCATATTCTCAGCTGAGGCTAATTAAATGTGAATACAGATACTATTCTAAGCATTTCAGTGTTTTTCATCAACTGATTAAATATTATGTGTTGCCAAAAATCCGGTGTCACTGCTTTACAGGTTCACATCTTTTCTAAGGAAGCTTTTGGTTTTGAACTGAGTTACAGTTCATTGGTTCATGATTTAAAGTTGGTTTGCCCCTGTGTTGGAAATGGAGGCTGCTGCCTAATGGCTTACACAAGCATCAGAGCTTAACAGTTCAGCAGCAGATCTGTGCATACACAGAAATATTATTTGAGAGAAGAGAAATTTTAGAGTCTTTTAGAACAGTCCTAGGAGTGTTCTGGTGTTTAGCTTTGGTGTTAAAAGAAGAATTGTGACAAGATTAACTTATCTCCATTTCAGTCTTTGCAGTCATGAGGTTCAGTCACAGTGGATGGATTGGGGCAGAAGAAGGGTGAAGCTGTTGGAAGCGCCCCTTTAGAATAGAAAGTTTGTTGTACATCTTGTAAGGATGTGTTGATGGCCTTTAGGCTGTGATTGCACACTTCTGGAGAAGCATGTTTGCTATTAAAATCTAGTCTATGGTCTCAGGGCGGAATTAGTTTTGTTTCAAGCTCAGTTACTGTCCTCAGCATGTTATTAACGAAATCAGTATGTGAGGGGCTGGTGTCAGCTGGTGAATTCCAGCAGCCCAGATGAGTAGAAACTTACTATTAACTGTGTCCTACCAGCAGGTGTCACTGAAGCCTGTAGGAACCGCACAAAATGCTGCCTTTTCTAACTTTTGGGATGGTTGGCAACAAGATCATTCATACGGTTAAATAGTGCTGTGTAAATGATTTCACATATTTCAGCTGATTACTGCTTATACTTAATAAAAAACCCGCAAAACCTCAGCACTGTAGATGCAAGATCCAGTCCTTTCTTAACCAAAATAAAGCAGAATGAAGGACTGAAATAATACTTAGTCAAGTAATTTTCTGTTTAGTTTTGACTTGCTCATTTTTTTCTTCCCTCGTACTTAACTAATTCATGTTATTAGGATTTTTTTATCCTAAGACTCCAGTGAACCACCGGTTTTCAGTAACTGGTTATGTATATTAGAAGGATTGCTTATATTTTACTGTACTCTGTTTTATTTTTTTCCACTCCTGCTTAGCTGGTGTACTGTTCCACTATTCTGTGGTTTCAGGAGTATGACTACTCGAGGCATAACTGAGTGAGTGGAGGAGTATCGTGATTGCTTTTTCTCTTAAACATTAGCTGTAAATTAAACTTACTTTCTTTTTCCTAAAGGAAAATGATTGCCTATTTTATCCAGTTAGAACATGGTAAATGACAATTATCTTCCACATATGGCTTGTAATGGCAAATCTGGTGCTAAGTATGTTGAGAACTGTGTTGCAGTTTGATTGATTTTTCAGTAAGAATAATACATCCTGAAGAAGGTTGTTGTTGATTAAAGATATCTTTGTGTCTCTATGCAAAATATTTGGCTTATGTGGACAGTGTGGCCAGATTTGAGGTCTATTCTGCAGTTGTGTGGCAGCATTACTTTTAAGTAATGTGTTTATTATTTATTTGTTGTGTTTTGTTAGGGGAGAGCCAAAGACGTGGTATGGCGTGCCCTCTCATGCAGCAGAGCAGCTAGAAGATGTGATGAAGGAATTGGCTCCTGAGCTATTTGAATCCCAGCCTGACCTCCTGCATCAGCTGGTCACTATTATGAACCCCAATGTGCTGATGGAACATGGTGTACCAGTGAGTAGTACATGAACATTTTTTACAGAAGTACTTCTGTGCGCTCTGTTTTTCATCCCATTCCAGGTTAGTGTAGCAGTGGTTTGGCATAACTGAAGAATTTTTATGGTGGACATTAACATGTTCAGTTCATTACTTCTGTGGTGTTTTTTTAAAACTGTTTTCTAGCATTTTCCCTAGACTTACCATGAAATTTATCTTAAATCAGAAGGGACCGTCAAGCTTCTTATATAAAATGTTGTATAGAACAAGTGTAAATTGTTACATTTATTTTTTAATTAAAAGCCCGAGGCTGCCATAGCAGCAAGTTTGTCTGTAAAGCGCTTTTCATCTTTTGATGTGAAAATACTTGTCTTATGTTCAGAAGAAATCTCAGCACTACAAAATGCTTTTTTGACCAAACATAATTGACTGCAGACTTTAAGCAGCAGTCACTATAATTTCCTTTCGTCTTAATACAAATTTCTTCCCTGGCAAATACCCCAAGAAAACAAACCATAAACTGTTTACAGAAGTTTTTGCACTTTATGGTATAGTGGATTAAATGATGATAGAGAAGCATCCCTTTTGGGATTCGTAAAGAATTTTTAACTGTTGGCGTATATATTCAGTTTTTTTGAGTAAGACTGTTGAGGATTCACTTTAAGAAGACAGAACCAATTCTCATCACTGCTGGAGTAGTTACATTGCATGTGGTTTCTATAGAAGTGGTGTTCAAATATCTTGTAATTGTGTCTTTAACTGTTGCAAGTCTTATATTTTTTTTCCTGTTTTTCTTCCCCTTTGTTCTCACTTGTATTAGGTATACAGGACCAATCAGTGTGCTGGCGAGTTTGTCGTGACCTTTCCTCGTGCCTATCACTCTGGATTTAACCAGGGATACAACTTTGCGGAAGCTGTGAACTTCTGCACTGCTGACTGGGTCTGTTCTGTTTGTATGTGTTTGTTATGTCTTGCTAGGTGACCTTAGCAAGGAAGAATTAATTACCTGAGGAGCAGTCTTTTAAGTTACATAGTATGTTTTATATTTATAGTTCCTGGTACAGCAGTTAATGACTGATGTGAGTTCCTGTTACGCAAAATAATTTGATGAGCACATAATTTTAAGCAGTTTATAACTGAAACTTTGGTATATAGTCTTCCTTTTTAAGTATTGGTCTAATGAAAAAGTGACATTTGCAGTGCCTTCAGCTAGTATTTGTGATGCTTCTTTCTGAATTTGATACAGATTAATGTACTTTTGTGAACAGCTGTTGTCATTTGAATGTTGGAGTAGGCATATTTTTTGCTTCTTTGTGCCAGCTCATTGCACCTTTTAATCATGTGCTTATTCTAATATCCATGCTTACACCACAGCATGGCTTGTGTGGTTTCTTCAGTAAGTGGTAAAAAGTGTGTTCTATCACTCTTCCGGGTTTACAGTTGGAAATTGTAATCTCATCTGTAGTTTACCTATCTCTACCTTCTTTTTTGTTACCTTCATGTAGGAATTTTAGTCTTTAATCAGAGAATTATATTCATTTGTGAGAAAAATTGTCTGCAAGATTGACAGTGTGTCAGTGTTCTTTTGCTTTAAAATACACAAAATCAGTGATACCCATTTTGGTTAACTCTAGTCATCTTATGTTAAATATCTGTGTCCAAGCACAGTAATATCTGGAGGACAATGCATTCACCTTAAGATAGGACAGATGACTTCTTTTTGATGCCATTTTCTTTCCACTGAAAGTAAAAAGAGCTTAGGACAGCTCTTAAACTTGTGTCTGAAAGTTGGGCACATTAGGTTGTCAGATGCCCCCACAGTACAGATATCCTCTTTGTCCTCATCTGTGACATGACTTAAAGTGGTTATAATTGGGTCTGTCCTATAAGATAAACTCTCTTAATCTCAGTCTTTCCCAGGATTTGTCAAAGGAAGGAAAATGGAAGCCAAGAAATCATCTTGAAGCTTCTTTTCCCAGAATGACAGATGTAATCTTTTTCTATAGCTTCCCATTGGACGCCAGTGTGTGAGTCATTACCGAAGGCTGGGACGTCACTGTGTTTTCTCTCATGAAGAGCTGATCTTCAAGATGGCTGCAGATCCAGAGTGCTTGGATGTTGGGCTGGCTGCTATGGTTTGCAAGGAGATGACTCTGATGATAGAGGAAGAGACACGATTAAGAGAGTCTGTTGTACAGATGGTGAGTAATAAAGGACAACTCTTACTCTGCTTGCAAAAGAACTTTTGCTTCCCCCTCCCACCCCTCTGGCCGTGATTAGAGAATTTTAGCAAGTGTTGTTTTTTTTTGTTTTGTTTTGTTTAAGGGAGTATTGATGTCTGAAGAAGAGGTGTTTGAACTGGTTCCAGATGATGAGCGTCAGTGCACAGCTTGCAGAACCACGTGCTTCTTGTCAGCTCTTACATGTTCCTGTAATCCTGAGCGTCTGGTGTGCTTATACCATCCATCTGATTTATGTCCATGTCCCATGCAGCAGAAGTGTCTAAGGTACACAGGATATTTTTTTTCCTCTGCTTTTCTACCATGTCCAGTAGTTTGCTGAAGATCAGTGACTAAATACAACATTTGGCCACGCTTCTGTCTACTTTTTTAAGAAATATTTTTATCCTTTGCTGTTTCTTGGTTCCCAGGCAGCTGGCATTATGCATGTTCTGTCTTTCTTGCCTTGTTGTAGCTGGAAAAACTTAATATAAGCACTATCCTTTTTTTTTTCTTTTCATATGGGCCATTAATACTCTTTCTTTATTTTCTTCCTGTATCTCCAGGTACCGGTACCCACTAGAAGACCTTCCTTCTCTACTGTATGGAGTGAAAGTTAGAGCACAGTCTTATGACACATGGGTCAGTAGAGTTACAGAGGCTCTTTCTGCCAATCTTAACCACAAGAAAGGTCAGACTTCTATCATTCATAGTAGAATGTCCTGAAACTCCTACATTTGTTTTGTGTTCTCATTTAATGAAACACTGTGTATTGTTTAGTGGGAAAAAGAAAATGAGTGTATTGTTTAGTGGAAAAAAAGAAATGAGCTAATCTGAGTGTAATGCAACTCATCATTCTGCATTTAAGATTGAACTAGCCTTTGCAACCTTGATTGAAGATACTTGAAGCAGTCTGAAATATTTTTTGTTTTTACATACAAATTATGTACTGTTATTACAGATGTGATTGAGCTGAGAGTAATGTTGGAGGATGCTGAAGACAGGAAATATCCAGAGAATGATCTTTTCCGCAGGCTCAGAGATGCTGTGAAAGAAGCAGAGACCTGTGCTTCAGTAGCACAGCTGCTTCTGAGCAAAAAGCAAAAACACAGGTAGGACAGGCATTTTTTCAACAGTTCCTATCTCTCTTTTTTGCTGCTTGTTTGGCCCTGGAAATGTAAGAATCCTGAGATCTCACTGCCTTCTAACTTCTTTCAGTGTTTCCTGTCCTTAGTGCTGTGACTCATTGAGAGATAGGGGAGACAGATACAGTGACAGAGAGGGCCAAAAAATGGACATGGTTGGAATGTGTTAAACCTACTGTTTTCAGCTGACTCATGTACTGAAATGTGAAGTCTCTTGGTGAAGCTGTGTGTCTGATCACTCATCAGGTATTTCTCTGGGTGTGTGGGAGAGCTGTAGGGAGACAACTAGAGGGAAAAACATAATGACAGTGAGTCTTGACATTGAATCATAGAATGTTTAGGGTTGGCAAGGACCTAAAATATCATCTAGTTCCAACCCCCCTGCTATGGGCAGGAACACCTCACACTAGGCAGGTTGCTCCAAGCCCGTCCAACCTGGCCTTGAACACTGCCAGGGATGGGGCAGCCACAGTTTCTCTGGGCAATCTGTGCCAGTGCCTCACAGTAGAGAACTTTTTCCTAATGCCTAATCTAAATCTACCCTCTGTCACTTTAAAGCCATTCCCCATTGTCCTGTCACTACTTGCTCTTGTTAGTCTTTGCGTTTTAGGTAGCAGGGGTAAGAACATAGCTTAAAGGAATGGAAAGCAAATCTGTTAAAACACTGGATTGCAAAGCAAAATGTTTGAAAAGAATGAAGTACCAGTTATGGCAGTTGAGGCCAGCATGGTTTTATCTTCTGGTACATCATTTCTCAAAGGTATTTACAATTTTTCCACCCATTCTGAAGTTGCAGTACATGTAATGATGGTGGCTTTATCGGAAGGTGCAAAGGAAACGTGTCTTGCCAGCATGGACTGAACCAAAATGATCTTGAGGAGCAGAGCAGTGCAGAGAGCAGAAACAGTCCATAGTTTGAGCCAGTCTTTTTCTTCTTGGGAAGGACCATGGGAAGCAGTGATGTGTGGCTGAAAAGTCGTGGCTTGCCTCAGTGACTTCTGGAAGTTCAGGCTCAGTTCTGTTTCCAGCCTTGCCTGTGACTGCCTCAGTGTCACTCTGTTCCCACCTCAGCAATCTGCTGCGTATGTCCCCTTGCTGTGCTCTCATGAGCCTTCAGCAATGTGTTCTTCCTTCTCTCCTATGAATTCCATGCACTGAATAAAAGTCCCGTAGAATCATTTGATCAGGTGATTGTAACTTTTGTGCCAGCAGTTGTGTGGTAAACTTACAGCTTGCATTTCCTCTGACTGTAAGGTTTGGCTTTGCAGTTGGTTGGGGTTATTTGCATGTGTAGCTTTTGTGTATGACTTAAGACTTTTCCAGGAAGGGAGTAAAAAGTAAATACTTTGTTAATTATAATACACACCTTTACTACACAGAACATATGTTACAATTCCTTGAATATGAACACTGAAATGTTGGTTGCACCACAGATGAAAGCATAACACCTGATGAAATTGGAAAGCTGTTATAAAATAGAGAAACATTTTTGCTGTATGTGAAGGGCAAGGAAGGCTCTGCTGTTTGGCTTTTATTGCTTGTAGGGTCCCACTACCACAGAGATCACTTAGAACTCTGGTCTGGGTGAGCAAAGCGATGCTGCCAGGGGTTGCATTGCCCTGTTCTTAGTGAAGTTTAATTATTTTGGTAGCTCCCAAGTGTTCCTGGACTGTTACTGCTTCCTCCTCCTCCTGCTGCTGTTGGAGTTTGTCAGCCCTCTCTCGAAAGACTTGCCTTCAGTTAATTATTTGCTGGATTTCCAGCACTGTCCCAAGAAACACAAGGAGTAGAAAGATTTTACAGCTTTCAGTGGTGTGTCTGATCTAAAGCTGAAAGAATTTCTTGGGGAAAAAGAAAAGGACTCAGATGTGTATCTGAGGGCTGTTGTATGCTAAATAGTAGTATGTTACAAAATTGAGGTTTGAGAGATTTTTGAAGCCTCTTTGATGGACAGTGTTAGGGAATTTAAATATAGAGGGCATGTTCAGCTGCTTCTTTTATGTTTATGTTCATGTTTAATACATAGAGAAAGGATCACATTTACACAAAGGATAAGGCTGTTAAAAAGGCAAATTAAAAATGAGTGTTCAAATGGAACAATTTGGCAAAGACTAGAGCAGCAATAAACTCATGGTCAAATGTAGCAAAAGAAAATCTATCCCTTAGGCATCTGATTATACATAAACCTGAAAAATGGGTAATATGTAGCGGTGAATGTGTTCAGTACTCCAATCCTCTATCTCTCCCTGCTGTTGGAAGTTGTGAGTTTCCTTAGGCAGGGATACTTGTCTCTCTTCGTGCAGCATCTCATGCAGTGTGCTGTGCCATCTCCTGTGGCAGTCCATGGTTGGACTAGGGACAGAATGACACTGCCACATTTCAGGGAGGGTGCCTTCCTGTGGGTCCAGTGCAACCACCACTCCTCACTGTTGTAGCAAGTCAAAGCCCCCAGTATTCTTCCCCTCCCCAAGTTTTTGATAGTGTAATTATGTTTGATTCATTAGAAGGCAACAACTCTTCAGTCTTTAAAATCTGGCCTGCTTGTGAAGTTGTTATGCCTGCCAGTGATACGTATACCAAGTGTTTAAATTGTGTAGCGTGTCACTTTTAAGTCTTACTGCATTCAGTGGGCTTGTTATTCTTGCTTCATTTGATATTTAATGGAAGTGTCTTTGCAGAACTTGTCCTACTTAATAGCGGCCTTCTGTTGCAAGGCCAGTTTCAGCAGTTTGCTGGCTACAGGAGAGTAAGATCGAGAAAATAAGACTTCTTTTCAGAGCTTGCTGCTGTTGCAAACCTCAGACTTCTTGTCAGTGCCTGCCATGGCAGCCAACTTCTTGAGCTACCTAAAAAAGGCTTTTCGGAACTGTGTTCTCTTGCCTATTTGGAACAAGCTCCATTTGAAAGTCATCTAGACAATCCTACCTTGGAAGAGCAGGGTGGATTCTCTCGAAGATGTGTAGAAGTAGTATGTTAAAATTAGTATTCAAGAGTTTGGAATTCTTGTGGAGTTTGGGGCTTTTTGAGTTCTGAAGTGATACAAATACTTTTTTTTTTTTTTTTTTTAACATCTCGGGTATCTTGATAGCTTTCTGTCACTGGGAGTAAATTCAGGGATCATCATCTTTCCTCTCACCTAATGTTGTTTAATTACGTCTTTTCATGCAGCCGACAGAGCCAAGATAGTGGAAGGACAAGGACCAAGCTAACCATGGAGGAGCTTAAAGCATTCGTGCAGCAGTTGTTTAGCTTGCCCTGTGTTATTACCCAGGCCCGACAAGTAAAGGTAAGTTTGCATCTGCTTCTCAGGTAGTGTCATGCTTTCTATTTGCTTGTTTTTGTGGTACGGGTTTTCTTGTTTTGTTTGTTTGAAACATAATATCACCTGGTGTAAAGGATGAAAGCCTTTTTCTTTAAGGATCAGTCCTGCACTGGCAGAGATGGATTGAATGGGGTGTTTTATTTCCAGCTTCTAATATAAAACAAATAGCTGCTTTGCAGTAATGTCTGTAGCCTCAAGACAGGAAGTAAAACACTATGGATAAATCTAGCTCAGTATCTTCCTGCTTTACTGGGTAATCTTGCTGTTGTCATTGAAGTTTTGCTGATGATATGTTGCCCATCATCATATCCATAATGGAGTAATAATATGTATTTTGTGCTCATTTGCAAGCATATCTTTAAGTGGACAACGATGACATTTGTGCGTTTATGCTAGTGTAGCCATAGTAGCTTAATGTGTAGGACTCAGTCTGATAGCCTCAACATGGATATCTGTGAGGTTCTCTGTAAGGCATTCCATCTGGCATCCCTTGCCATTCTGGAAGAATACCTTAGCTGCTGTGTAGCAGTCTAGGACAGCATGGGGTATTGCTCATGGTGGTCAGCTTTAGGCAAACGAACTACTACATGACTATGTGTATGCTTTTCAAGGTGCCTATTGCAGTGGGCATTTGTCAGATGTGGTGGTCTTGCTGTACCTAAAGCAAGATAAAAGATCCATCCCCCCTGCCTGTGGCTGCACAGGTGGCCCAGTTTTATCTCTCTGAACCAGTTACTCTTATTCCAGCATCATTAATGCTTTCTGTAGTGGTGGAATTTTTGATATATGTTTTTGTGGTTGTTTTGCTTTTTTTTTTTTTGGTCTGAAGATTACATTGGTGTGCTTCTTTAGGGGAGAGGAAAAGCAGTGCCACATTGGCAATTGTTCTGTAAACACTTCTCAGCCTTACTTTCCAAGTTACAGCTCTCTTAATCTGTATGCATGGCCTGCATTTCTTATCCTTCCTATATATCTTTTCACTTGTCTTTGAATGAATCTAGACCTAGACTAGTAAGTTAATCCAGATCAAACTGACTCCTCTGGCTGCTGTTATCATTTGTCACTCTGACAGTCTGTATCATAGCAAGTGTTTCAGCAGCAGTCTTAATTTGTTTGTGTCACTGATGATGAAATGTTAAATGGTGTTTTACCTGCTAACCAACTTCTAGAAAACTCCTTCAAGACATATCCTTAAAGATTTTTCACCTTGAGAAACAGCTCTTGAAATGTATGCATTAACCATTTATTAATGCGCATGCTCTGTTGATACAGATTTAAGAAAAATGTTTAATAGTGCTAGACTGAGAGCCTAAAATTCTAAATATTAACATATGTGCAGCTACTATTACATGAACAAACATACAGTTTAAAAATAAGTCTTGTTTGAGAGGACCTCTTTTCCGTGTTTATTAGGGTTAGTTACATCCTTCTTCATTCATGAATTCTGTATTAGCTTTTCCATGGTAGTTCAGTGTCAATATCATGGATAAACTTCGTTTTGGACTTTCTTGTCTTTATGATATTGGTATGTTGTTACTGAAAACAAGTACCTTCAGAAAAGTACAGGACTCCAGGATGCAGATTTTTCGGGCCTGTTGACACTGATCTATAGCCTTCAAAGATGTTCTTTATTATGTTTCCCAGCAGCTAATAGAGTGGAAAGTATATTATCATCCTCATATGGTAGGATGATTTAGTACACTTCTTTCCACATACAAACCAGGAACATTTACTAATATTTATTCATGAAATTTTATCATCAATTATTAATACACCTATAAGATTGTTCTCAAAGGAGGTTTTTTGTTTCTAATGTATTTAAAACCTGCTTCTAATTAAGACCTAATTTGTAGTTGACAGAGCTGTAGGCATACAATAAACTCTTAATAATTTTATTTGTATCTTTGTCTAAATATTTTCTTCTAACTAGTCTTTCTTCTCCCTGCCCTCAGCCTTAAGAAACTGGATCTGTGTCAAGTACTCTGTGCATGTGTGTGTTCTTGAAGCTTCAACATAATCGCTAGCCAATAAAATAAATATTACCATTTTACTGGTTAGAAGCCATAGACTTTTAGTTCCTGAATGAATTTAGATAATGATCATTTATGCTAAGTACTTGCTAACTTTCTGCATGGCATTTGAATGCAATTATCCGTCATAATGAACTGCAAAATAATTGTCATGTTGGATCATGAGTATTTTCTAACACAGAAGGCATTATAATTATTAAACTGTAATAATTCACTGTTGTCACTGTGAAGCATTCAACATATGTTCCCTAAATCAAAATCTTTATAACGTGGCTCATGTTCTTTTTTGTAAATGCCTTCTGTTTTCCAGGCAGTCTTGAAAAGCAGCATCAGACAAAAAGGGCAGTAAGCTAAGGGTTAGGAAATGTAGTTTTTGCTCCTCATTGTGCCATAGACTTGCTATCAGAAATACCTGTCTTTTTTATTAAGACTCAGGAGTGAATCAATTGAGAAAAATGGTTGAATGTTCCCGAATGAACCTCCTGCAGAGATTCTTTGTCTGTTTGCTATCTTTGATTTTTTTCATTGCAGTGCCAAAACATGAGGATAAGGACAGCTGCAGCAGTGCAGTTGGATTTCTGTGAAACGCTTTCCTTTCATTAGAGGATTTTTGCATTCCCATTTCTTTCCTCTGTACAGTAAACTGTGATGTGTTAAACTGTTGGACCTGCTTTAGGAAGGAGTAATTTCAAATTTGACTGTCATTATTTTAATGATCTTTTGATATTCATGTCCTTATACAACTCTGGCTTGTTCTTTCTCCTAAGCATGTTTTGCTCTTTGTGCATTGCCATCATTACTATAATGCCTCTGACACAAAGTTGAAAGGAGTATCTGTTTTCCCCCACTGTTTTAAAATTAATGTTGACCTTGCAGTGCTTAATGTACTGTTTTGTTGGGAGCTGCAGTCAGTTGCAGTTGTACTATTTTAGGTACAGACTTTGATGCAATTAATATACCCAGTGAATGAAACATTAGGCCACTGAATGAGTTTAGATGGCCTGTTACTTAATGTGTCAGACTTGATGGCTTGTGACAATGGGCTGGCATTGTGTATAGAAGCTCTGACTGATTTTGTGATGATCACATGTGAATTCATAGCTGACTGATCCCACAGTCAACTTTCCCCTTTGATTCTGTGGGTGTTTTTTTCCTAATTGATTCGTACTGTATGTTACTTCAGAATCTGCTTGATGATGTGGAAGAGTTTCATGAGCGTGCTCAAGAAGCTATGATGGATGAGATCCCAGACTCTTCCAAGCTGCAGGAGTTGATAGACATGGGCTCTGGCCTTTACGTAGAACTTCCTGAACTGCCAAGGCTGAAGCAAGAACTGCAGCAGGCGCGGTGGCTGGATGAGGTGAGATCCACCCTCTTGGACCCCCAGAGGGTCACCCTAGATGTGATGAAGAAGCTGATTGACTCGGGTGTGGGCTTGGCACCACACCATGCTGTAGAGAAAGCCATGGCTGAGCTGCAGGAGCTGCTTACAGTCTCAGAGAGGTGGGAGGAGAAGGCCAAGGTCTGCCTGCAGGCCAGGTGAGTGTTCCTTTACAAATGTTCTTCTTATAGGTCACACACTTCTGGGATTCTCAACCTCTTTTGATGAGTGTGGTGAAAACTAGGGGCTTGGAAACTGTAATTTCTGGGCTTTTTACCTCCCAGCAGTTTGATTGCTCAGAGTTGGATTTGAGGTTGTTGATGAGTTGCAGAAGATTTGATTGCCTGTCATGCTGCAGGAGGCTGTGATTGTTACTGCTGTCTTTGCTATTCATCCCCCTTGACAGAAAGCATTGAGTATGCTACACAGTACAGCTTCCTCAATGTTGCAGTTTGAGCCCATCAGCTTTTCTCACCTTTCCTATTCTTTGGTAGCTAATAGTGCCTTCCTAGAGTAGAGCCATGGTACCTTACACTGCAGTGTAGTGATCAGGTTGCATCACCAGCATGTCACATTTATGCCTGTGTAGTTATCTGTCATTTTGAGAGAAGGCTGGAATTGAGTTTTTCTTACTCTAGACCACGCCAAAGTATGATGGCTCTGGAGGGCATTGTGAATGAAGCAAGGAACATCCCTGCTTACCTGCCTAATGTGCTGGCACTGAAAGAAGCCTTGCAGCGGGCTAGAGACTGGACAGCCAAAGTGGAGGCGATTCAGGTAGGGGTTACAGCAGGGTCTGGAATCTTCTGCTTGCATCCTTTTATTTAGAAGTATTCTTTATTCTAGTGCCTCTACCTACAAAGGTGACCTGAAGGGAAGCCTTGCTATAGCTGTTAATATGTACTTACCATAGCTCATGTGCTTGAATTTCCTTTTGTGCTGCTGTTTCCCTATTGGTTATCCAATTTCTATTTTCCTTCCTTTTATGCATTTCATGGGGGATGTAAAAGCTGACAAATTCATTATGATACAAGTGTAACTTCCAAATGGTCTTTGGTATTGAAACTCTTCTGCACGCTGTCACTGTAAACACTTAGCTGCAGCAGCAGATGTTATGCTCACAGGTGTTTGGTTTTGGAGCTGGCTGTGGCAGTTTTTGATTGTTTATTCTCCCCAAAATTGTGTGTAAGATTTAATGGCACTGATGGCCAAAATTTTCAATCCGGAAAAAATGAAGTTATGCTATTGTTAAGTAGCCTCCTCTTCTACTGGTCTACCAACAGAACTTGATCCAAAAAGGACATGGCTTCTGTGATATTTCTAGACATTGACGTCTGGACTGCAGCTGCTATTTTTACATCAGTTATTTGTTGGGAACTGAAGTGAGAATCCAAATTTATTTCACATCAGCCCCTGTAGAACTCTTGGATATAGTACCTTGCTGTTAAGCAGACAGCATTTAAGACAGCTACATAGAAATGAAATGTTGTCTTACTCCCTAAGCCAGGTAGCCATGTCAGAATGACAAAAAAAAAAAAAGCCTCTGAGAGAGGGGTTTTCTAAATATCAGTAAGTTTGAAATACTGCCTTCCTTCCCTTTACTTTCTTATGGAACTCAGTTTTACTCAGTTACAAAATACTGTATGGCTTGAAATTAAGCTGACCACTGATATAATGGTGGAATCACTGGCTTAGAAAAATTTCTTTTACCCCAGAATGGGAGCAACTATGCCTACCTGGAGCAACTGGAGAGCTTGTCTGCCAAAGGCCGCCCAATACCAGTGCGTCTTGATGCCCTGCCTCAGCTGGAGTCACAGGTAGCTGCAGCACGTGCCTGGAGAGAGCGCACAGGAAGGACCTTCCTGAAGAAGAACTCAAGCTACAATCTGTTACAGGTGAGCAACAGACACGTGTCAGCCTTTAGAGACTGGTCTTGACGGCCCTCTGTAGTCTGGAGGGAACAACTTGTTCAATTAAAGTACGTTACAGCTCGTGTTGAGACTAGATACAGTAAGAGACTAGATACAGTAAGAAACTTCAGCTGTTCTCAGATGAAAAGAATGAAAAAGGCAAGAAGTCTGTGTTTGGCTAGTTTTGTTTTATGTGTAAACAACCTCAGCTGTTACTTTTGAAGAAACAGATTAAAACTCTCCTTTTTTTGAGAGGGAACAAAAAAGATTTATCTTCTTGTGTAATTCTAGAAATGTATGCCTGAAATGGACATAGAAGCCGTCTTTAATTGATGAATATTTAAACTTGTTCCACTGCTTAAATTCTAAGAAAACAGATTAGATATAAGCTGTTTAACTATAAGAAAAATTAAGCCAGCCACTGTTTATTTAACTTCAATGAATGTAGTCACTGTTTTTGTTTTAATAAAAATCATTCATGCATTTGAATATTTATTGTATATACTTGACAGGCTTCCCTGTTTGATAGAAAACAGTTCCAGTTCTTTCAGTGCTTTCTTGTAGGCTGTATTTTTCATACTCTTTATCTTGTTGCTATTCCTTGTAGTTTGTCTTCACTTTTAGTGTGATGTCCAAAACCAGGCAGAATCCTCTTGCTGTGGTTTCCCTAGTGCCATGTGAAGTGCAATTATCTCTTGTCTCCAGGGGGATACTGCTGTTTAATGTTTTCCAATGGGATCTGCCCCTGCTGTGACATCACAGATTTCTGTTCAGTTTATGAACTCTAGAACTTTAGGTCCAAATTTCTTTCTTTGTATTTATTTTTCTGCCTAGCTAGTTACTTGATATGTTCTGGTTTTGCATTTGGCTGTTGTCTCACTTGTATCAATTTGCAGTTTCCTTTACTGCATTCAGTTTGCTGGATTTCATATTTAAGTATGGTTTCCAGCTAATCAAGGTGACTTAAAATGTAATTCTTATCCGTAAAAGTGCTTTGCAGCCCCTCATATTTTGATATTAAAAGAAGTATAGCATATTTTTAAATTTCGTTTCAGCCACCAAATTTGTATATATGAAATCATGGCAGATCTTTAAGGTTTGCAATTGAGCAAGGTGCTTGAAGTGAATGTTAAACTACTGATATCTGATCGCATGCGATATTTCAGTTAGCTATGTATATGGTAGCTTAATCTGAACAGATTTTGTAATTTCAGTGCTTTCAAGTTGACTTGCCACATCACTGTCCATATGTATTAAATACTTACATCTTATTCTTAGCATTGGCAGATATCAGAGGTGTTAGATTGCTGAGTATTTTTTGCCCTCTGACACTGTTGTAATTTCTTTATCAGATGTTCTCACATGTCCCTGACATCGTAACATTATAGATGAGAACTTTTTGTTCTTGACATACTTGGCTCTGACAGTGTAAGTTTTCTTTGTGCTTACAGGTTCTGAGCCCTCGAACTGATATTGGTGTTTATGGGAGCAGTAAAAATAGGCGGAAGAGGGCAAAGGAGTTGATGGAGAAGGAAAAGGAGAAAGATCTTGACTTGGAATCCTTAAGTGAACTGGAGGATGGGCTAGAGGAGGCCAGGGACACTGCAGCTGTGGTAAGGAACAATGAAAGATAGTGTCTTCTGATACGTGGGTTTAACTTGTCTCTGATCTGTGTAGATGTCATACAGAAGAACTGATCAATGAATCTCACAGAAAGAAATATCTCATGATGTTTGATACAAGTTGAACTATATTCTTTAATTGCAGTAAAAATAGAGGGATACACAGTTCCCAGTGTATAAGTGCTGGTATTTAATATGTATTTGGTTATGTGTAAGACTTAAATGCTTGGGTTAATAACTGTGGCTGCTCATCTAGTATTAACATTTATTGAAACCCCATTAAAATAATGTGGAATGAGGAGCTGCTTTACCTTAAACAGTACCAAAACACATTTGGTTAGGTCGATTTCAAGGGCAGCTTGTAAATGCTTGGTCATAGAAACTAGGCTGGAGGGGAATGTTATATTTGATTCCTCCTTGTCAGGAGGATATTGATGCAGCTTATCATAAGAATTTGCTGTCCTTTCTCCAGGAACAAAGAAGATATAGGCAGGCTCATTAATGTGACTTATACGTAGTCTGTTTTAACTTATGTTGTGGTTTAAGCCCAGCCGTGTGGTCAGAACAGTTGAGATAACAGATCTGACCAGATTGTGTCAAAACAAATTTGTTATAAATAGTCATTGTTTTGGTTTAATAGTCACTCATCGCAATGTTGATTTGTTGTCAGAGTTGTTGCACTTGGTCTCACAGTTTCTGTATGTCACACCTTACTTGCAGCCGATATTTGCTGGTTTAGTGTTTATTGGCTTTGGGGCCTGTGCTCAGGTTCTGGTAAGCAAATGGCTGTGCATGGTGCTGAGTTACTGGCTGGTCTTAAACCATAACACCTTAGTATGCTTTGTTACAGTTACTTGAATAGAAAGGTTGAAGAAATTCAAATTGCTTCAGGAGATAGGTAGTCACTCAGATGCTTCTGGTGCTGAGTCAACATTAAAACAATGCTCACCTGCATTGTGTCAGCAGAAGGACTCAGAGGAGTAATGAGTAATTGAGGAGATATTTTAGCTAATGTTTTCATTAGATCACACAATTCCTAGATTTTGGGCTAGTTTAACTGGGGACATCTCTTGATATTTTTTGATGAGTTTTTTCCGCCATGTTGCTAATAAAATGTTATCTTTCTTATCTGTGAGGGTCATGAACTTTTTTTGTCTTTGCTGATTAGGTAGCTATATTCAAGGAGCGGGAGCAGAAGGAGATTGAAGCCATGCATGCTCTCAGGGCAGCTAACCTGGCCAAGATGACTATGGTGGATCGAATCGAAGAAGTCAAGTTCTGTATCTGCCGCAAAACAGCCAGTGGATTTATGCTACAGTGTGAGCTGTGCAAAGACTGGTTTCACAGTGGCTGTGTGCCCCTTCCCAAAACAAGCTCTCAGAAGAAGGGCTCTAGTTGGCAGGCCAAAGAAGTGAAGTTTCTATGTCCACTCTGCATGCGTTCTCGAAGGCCACGGCTTGAGACAATACTATCTTTGCTGGTGTCCCTGCAGAAGCTGCCTGTACGGCTGCCAGAAGGAGAAGCATTGCAGTGCTTGACAGAACGTGCCATGAGTTGGCAGGATCGAGCACGGCAGGCTTTGGCCACTGACGAGTTGTCCTCTGCTTTGGCTAAGCTTTCTGTGCTCAGCCAGCGAATGGTGGAGCAGGCAGCACGGGAGAAAACAGAGAAGATAATCAGTGCAGAGCTACAAAAAGCAGCAGCTAACCCAGACCTGCAGGTAGGGATGAGGATATTTTGTTCTTTACTGTACTTATCCTTCTTCAGTGTGTCAAAATGCCCTAAGTGTCTTGGAGAAGCTTGGGATAGATGGAAGGGCAATTAAAAATTGAGAAAGAGACAATGAAATTACTCAGTTTAGTGCTCCTCTGTCTCAGGCCATGGCTGGCTTCAGTCAGTTGCTTGCTGCTCCAGAAACGGGTCTGTTGCTTTGTATTCATTGTCAATAGCAACTGCTGAAGGTGCTTGTAAGAAGCATAGGTTCAGATAAAACAGCTGGCTGAGGGCCTGAAGAGGTGTAAAGCCTTATTTTGGTGTCTAAATTCCATGTCCGTCTTGACAGAATCAAAGGTCTCAATATTTATAATTTCTCATGGATGGTCATGTTAGGGCATTTGATGTCTTGCTAGTAAGTATCAGCGAGGACCAAAGGCAAACACTGGTACTTCTACAGATGACCTCTTTATCTTGAGACTAAGGTCAGATGATGCTGTGGTGAAGAGGTACACAGGCTATAATTTGGTAGCACTGAACAGCAGTATCTAGATCTTTCTAGTCACTATTATTCAAAACCATGGAAATAAAATAGAATCTTTTCCATGAGTATTTCCCTATCTCTCACACTTGCTGTAACTATGCTTTTCTGTGACTGTCCGGGCAGTTACCCTCAGGCCAAAAAAACCACTGCTTTCTTTGTGAGTAACTGCTTAGCATTTTTAGAGATTTTTCTGGAAATTGTATTGCTTCATTCCCATATTCCATTTTACTTTTTAGGGACACTTGACTAGTTTCCAGCAATCAGCCTTTAACAGAGTGATAGGAAGTGTGTCCTCATCTCCACGGCAGACTTTGGATTATGATGATGAAGAGACAGACTCTGATGAAGACATCAGGGAGACATATGGCTATGACATAAAGGTAAGTAATTCAATGTGGCTTGTGTGTATGGAATGAATTCCGAAAGCCTGTTTTTTATTCATTCATTTTATTTCAGAATGCTTTTTGTATCTTAAACTATCACTGTGCATTCTGTCCTGTCTTACATTGCTGAAGAGGTAGTTCCTGATTTTATCTTAATGTCTCAGTTCTGGACTCTTGGAGAGTTTTGTAATTTTTTCATTTAAAATTTTCAAATGTCCTGTTAGAGTTTCAGAAGGTGTTTTTTTAATGCTAAGAAAAAAAGATACACTTCTCAAGGGATTTGTATTTATAATACCATAGAGGATCAGCACAGTCTTTATGCTCCATTCAGAGATAACATGTATAAGTGTCTATATGGAGAACTCTTCAACAGTTTTCACTACAGCAAAAAATTAGTCTTTGAATAGTGCATGCCCTATAAGTTTGCTAATGCCAGAGCTTCTTTTGCATTTTCATACCTCTTCATTCAACCCTGATATAAAGGAGGTAGCTATCTTCAATTCTCGATGTGTGGAAATATTGAGGACTAAGTGCCTGGATCATGTTTTGAACTCAGTGTCTGGATTCAGTTAGAAACTGTAACAGCAGTTAAATTTTTAAAATACTTTAAGTAGAAAAGCACTGTCATGAGAAAAGGCAATTGTAGAGATAGCCAGGCGTTCTCAATGTGACGTATTTCACTTTGGAGCTTCTGAAATGTCCTTCAGGTATATGCAGAGACAAGAGCAATGTTACTGTGCATTCTTGTGCAGTGTTTTGTTTTTGGCAATAGTGTCATATCTACCTTAAAAGTTGCAAACTTGAAAGATAGTGTGCTCATGTAAATTCTCCTAAGGCAGATTTTATGGTTCATAAAGGGACAGCAAATTTTCCAGGTATGATTTGCCTCAGTCTCCTATTTAGGATTTTGATTCTAAGCAGCTTTATGCAATACACACGTTTGTCTTACAGTCCCATGTGAAATGGCAACCAGAGTACATTGCAGTTGAGTGCTACAGCTTTTAATTTATTTTTATATAAAAGAATTAATTTCCAGACTTCTTTGCATGAGGAATCATAATAAGGCATTTCTGAAAGATGTGGCATTTTCTGAGGCTGTGATAAAGCATATGTCAAGAAAGATGGCATATGGTTGTCAGGATCTGAGGGTTTTGCAGGGGTATCATTTTGTTTGTTTAATGATTCTGTTGTTATGATTTCAAAACCTGTTACTTAACCCTTTTAGTTTGTATGTCCATTGCTATATGTTAGTAGAAAACCTAAAAATAGAAATCTTTTGAAGGAAAGCTGATGGAGATCAGAAATGCCTTTTGTTAAGTCATTTAACGTGATCGGAATAGAGGACTCTCTTTCAGGCAGTCAGATTCTTCCCATCTAAACTAGGAAAGGCAAAGTTGCTCAGAGTTTTAATTATTTTTATACTGTTGGCTTGCAAGAGTTGGTTTTTTTTGGGAGGCGGTGTTGGTGTTTTGTTTTTGTTTGTTTTTTTTTTTTGTTTGTTTGTTTTTTTCCATTTTATGATCTATAAATGTTTTCCAGTGGAGTGTTGTGTATAAAAAAAAAAAAGTAAATATATAGGTCATGTTGTGTTGTGTATGAATTAGCTCTTACTTCTTGTGGGCCGGGTAGAAGTAATCCTTGGATGCCTGAGAATTCGTGGAGTATATTTTGAAAACCACGGTCTCTGACACCTCAAGTGCAAGTGGTTTCAGAAACATATGTGAAAAGGCCTGTTTGATTAGGTTGTGCTGCCTCTAATTAAAACATGATTCTTGCCAGCAAATACTTTGAGTACAATAGTTAGACTTAGCTTATTTTGTTCCAAGCAGACTGATTCACTTCACCTTTAATTGCTTTAATTTTTGTTTCATGTATTTGTTCTCATTCCTTTGCACCTGCGTTGTCTATAGGCCGCCAAATAGTGATATCTTTTTATTAATTTTCCCTGCTGGCCCTGGACATTCTTTAATGTAGTGTAATATAATATCCAGGACAAGATATTATATGAGATATAACTTCTACATAGGGAAAAATATCATCCCCTTTTTGAATACATTTCTTCTACCTTTTCATCTGGGCAATTTAAATCTGAATTTCCCACTTGTAGTTCTGCACTGAAATCATTAGTTTGCACTTCACTTCCTTTTAAGCATGTAACTGAAAGCCAGAGAGAGATTGCTGTTCTTAAATTCCCTTTTTATGTCATGAAATGGCCATGTCTGAGTGGTACAATTTCCTGAGTTGGCCATTTTGGGACCCACAGAGCTAATATTCAGGTAAATATTGTCAATACTGCTCTACAGCCTTTCTCTTCTTTTAAGTCAGCCTCTTGGATTTTATTGTTTCCTGAAAGATTTCAGTCATACGCAGCATGCTAAGTATATTTAACCTGTTGGCCAGGTTCATCACGAATATGATGGGGTAGCTAAGTTTTGGAAAGTGCTGTGGAATGGACAGCTGATTGAGGGGATTGACCTAATTCTTTGCCTAATGTAATGCAAAGTCAAGCAAAGCTTCTCCCACTACTAAGAGATAAGGAATTTTCTCTTAATAGATCCACCTGCACCTGAAGGCGTACATCCCATTTCAGATAGTGATCTAAGTGAAGTGTTAGTCCTACACAATCCTTTGAGCATCTTTCACAATGTGTTGAGCTGAACATAAGCCAGTGCTGTCATTATTCTGTTCATTGAAATACAACAGTCTCAAGTATTACAGCCCTCTTCCTTTCAGTGTTCAGTCCTGTCTTAAAATGGTTCAAGAATACCATAGAAATCCCAAACACAAAGTATAAATCTACTGACCTATCTCCATAGTTGCTGTGTTCATTCACTAATTAAGTAGGGGAATGTAACTTGTACCTTTTTCATATGGTCTTGGTGTCTGGTGGGGTGCTTCAAAGTAGTATTTAGAAACAGTAGACTCGTCAGTCTTAGTAGAATTTGTATTGAAGCAGCTGTTTTCTGGATCCAGATGTTGCATGTTTTCTGTGGTTCTTTTTCAGGACAATGCCAGTGTAAAATCATCTAGCAGCTTGGAGCCCAATTTGTTTTGTGATGAGGAAATCCCCATTAAATCAGAGGAAGTGGTGACACACATGTGGACTGCTCCCTCATTCTGTGCTGAGCACGCATATTCATCTGCTTCTAAAAGCTGCTCTCAAGGTATTTGCTTTTGTATGCATTGAGTTAAAATGGAACGGGGAGCTGAGATGGGTGGTCAGTAAGGAGCTGTAGAGGATATGTTGTCTATGGGAAGGTAAGGGAAGTTACATTGCAGTTAGTTTCCTGATATATAAACCTGCATCAATGTTTTTGCTTGGGGTTGTCTCCCTCCTTAGATTGTTGTTGTAAAAAGTATGTGGTTTTTTGCAGTTTTGATCTCTTCCTTTTATCCTTACCTGACTTGATGACTTTTCTCCTGTCTGAAAGGTTCTAGCACTCCAAGGAAGCAGCCTCGGAAGAGTCCACTGGTACCTCGCAGTTTGGAGCCACCTGTATTGGAGTTATCTCCTGGAGCGAAAGCTCAGCTGGAAGATCTAATGGTGGTAGGAGATCTGCTGGAGGTGTCACTGGATGAGACTCAGCACATCTGGCGGATTTTACAGGCTACTCATCCACCTTCTGAGGACAGGTTCCTTCATGTTATGGAGGTATGGAACTTGAAGTAATATTTTGGTATTGAAAAAAAAAACCATGTTGTTTTGTTTCATTTTAAATACAATCTTGGGTAGTTGAATGCTCAGTTACTCAATGTGTTTGGAATTCAACCAGGGAGTACTGGATTCCAGAAAATAACTAGGAGACCAAAAAATTCTGTTCTTGATCACTTAAGCCATGGCGTTGTCCTTCACAACTCACTGTATTTTTAACATTTTTTTTCAGGCAGTTGCATATGCAAACCTTATTTTAGAGAATATAAGATTAGGGAAGGAAAAGCTGCTCTTGTTCTATGCTTGGAACTGCTCTGCAAAAGAATTACAAGAAATGTTTATGAAGATGGAAAGCCTATGCTTTAATTATATAACTTGATACTTGTATGTTGCTGAACTTTGTTAATGAGGAAAGAACACTTTAATAAAACGTGGTTTGGGAGTGAAGAGAACAAGATTCCTATCCTTACAATAACGCAGACATAGAAGTGGTTTTTTTTTTCACTTTGCTGGCAGTGAATGAAGCAGGTTTATCTACTGAGGTCTAGTCAAAATCAGTTAGCCTCATTTGTGCAGTAGGTAAAGGATATGTGCTGGAAGAGAAGGTAAGCTCTTGTGTTGAAGAGCTGTACTGGAACCCCTCTTTAGCATCTGTCAGCTGAGGTTAGGAGTCAGTTTGACCTTGTGTAGTTATGGAATATGTGATTGTAACCTACTGAACTGCACGGATAATATTGTAGATGGTTCGTTCTTGGCTGCTTGTAGTGTGCAGTAATATAAGATGGAAAGCTACATGCTGTGAGCAGTGAGGTTAAATGAGCATATTAATTGGTTATCTCATTTTCTGAGTGGCATATATATATAATGGATAAGTCAAAGCGTTGTCAAACTGCTGTCAGGACAGCAGCATAAAGCAGACACTGCTTCCAAAGAAGTACTGCTTTACCATGTGTTGACCCACGTACTTCACAAGCTTAATGTTTTTTCATGTAATGGGTTTGACATGGAATTGATTGAAGAACAGTTTCAATGTCAGCAAATAGAAATTCATAAATAGTATGCCAGACTGTTATACTGATGGTTAGACACAGCTTTCTTTTCAGGGGAGGGAGGTAAGAGGGTGTGTGTTATGACATTTTCAGGTTAACCCTTAGGAATACTTGTTTGACCAGAACTCCTCATTTTGAATTGAATACCTTTCTGTGTCTGTTCACATGCAAAATAAGACCACTTTGAAAAATGATCTTCAGAGGCTTTGTTTTTGGGTGGAGTAGCTATGTTAAGTAATGTACAGTAAACAGTGTCTCTTTACTGCCTTATAGTATGCCCTTAATCTGTAAGTAACTACTGAAGTTGAAGTATATAGCTGAATTAACTGAAGTTGAGTCAGTCCTGTTTCTATACAGGAGCTATACATGTGAGTCTTTCAGCTATAAGTAGGACTTGTTACTGTGGATGCTACCTGCAGTGACAGAGTTTGCTAATTTTAAGCATCACGTCTGATCTGAATCTGCTATTTAAGAGTTGTTAATGATGCTGGGATATTTACAATATGTGCCAGTTTGGAAGCTATTCAAATAACGGATGTTATTTTTTTCCCTTGCTTGAGTTGATGATGCATTTAAGAATTCACCAATTGCTCTTTCTTAATCTCCAGAATAGTAATTGCTTTCTCTCAAAAATAATTACAGGCAAGACTGGCCTAGGATGAAAAATAAGCAGAAGCATCTAACAAATGATCAGTCTTCTCAACTTTAATTAAAAAGCAATGCGAGAAGGGAGTTGTAATTATTGCTTATTCTGCCTCCTTACCCTTGCTGATGATTTACTTTTTCCACTGGACATTTTTAATTCATTGTATTTCAACACAGTTGATATCACTTAGGACATTTGGTTTTTTGCTAATAATGGTGAAAATAAAGTTGAGCCCCTTTTTGTATAGAATAAGTGTGTTGTTGGACAGGCTTCTTCATATCATGTCAGGATAATGGTGGAGGTAAGTACATCTCTCAACCACAGGTTTGCAGTATATGGCAATTTGCATCTGAAATAAAGTCGAACTCTTTTCACTCTTTCTGTGAAGGATGACAGCATGGATGAGAAGCCACTGAAAGTGAGAGGGAGAGACTCTTCTGAGAGGAAGCGGAAACGAAAGCTGGAGAGAGCAGAGCAGTTCTTTGGAGATATGAAGCAAAAATCCAAAGAGCTGAAAAAACTGGAAAAACCCAAGAAGAAGAAGCTAAAACTCACCATAGATAAGACAAAGGAGCTGAACAAGCTGGCAAAGAAACTAGCTAAGGAAGAGGAGCGAAAGAAGAAGAGAGAGAAGGCAGTTGTCCCAAAGATGGAACTAGCAAAGGAGAGCGCTGAAAAAAAAAGAGAGAAGAAGGTTCTAGATATTCCTTCTAAGTATGACTGGTCAGGAGCAGAAGAGTCAGATGATGAGAACGCTGTATGTGCTGCACAGAACTGCCAGAGGCCCTGCAAGGACAAAGTGAGTTTTCCCTTAGTTCTGTCATAGGCAATTCCATGTATCCTCTTCCAGCTGTATAATTTTTTGATGGCTGTGAGCAACATGCATTGGATGAGTCAAAGGATTAATTCTTTGACTCAGCTAGAAATATTCCCAACTTCAGTGTGTTTCTGAGCTCGAATGGGATGTGCAATGTTCCTAAATTAACATTTCTGTATTTCTTGCATGCAGTCTGTGAACTGCAGATGGAGGGATCTACAAACTGCAGTGCTTCACTTTTCTGGTTGGAGATAAACAATCAGTGATTTTAGACCTGATTGGATTGTTACAAAATAAACTTGATCTGCCTCTCTCTCATACACTACACTGCACTGGCTTGCTCAAGAGAGAGTAGGAACAACTACAAATACCAAGAACTTGTTTTGCAAAATTGAAACATGTTCATTTCAACACTTAAAAAGACCACTTAAAGGACTAATTCTGAAGTCTTAAACTTAGGCCAAGTTTAGAGATTACACTCAATATCTCAAAAGACGATTACAGTCTTTGTACCACCGTTTGCTTTACTTCACAGATGAGAAGCGGCTTATGTTAGTATGTGTTCAGAGAAATAGAGATTGCAAGAGGAAGGGGGGGGAGTACCTTTAAGTTCGTGTTATAAAGATGGTTGTACTAAATTAATCAAACTTACTTAATTTCATTTATGGAACATTCCTGATTGTAAAAACAAAGTTTTTAATGGAATGTTGTAAGGTTGAAAATATTTTTTACATTCAGCAGGTGAATGCCATACAAGTAAAAAATGGCGGATAAGGAATCTAATGACTGAAGTTGCAGTTGTTAGTGTCCAGGAGTAGCTTGGTCAGCAGTAGTTTTCCTACAAACTGAAGTAAAATCTTGAGCTGATAATCTTTCTTCATGTTAGATAGGTTGCCTCTACTATTCTTCTGGGCATCGTCCTGTTCAGTAGAAGTAGTTTGTGGTCCAAGGATGTAAGATGGGCAAGGTTTGTTGGAAGAGTGTTTGGTTTTCTTTTTTGTTAAGCTGACATAGCTGCTTAAAACAAGGTGTTTAGAGCATTAATTTGTGCCTGAAAGCTTTTGTATTCTAGGTATCTCAGGTGGGTTTAATAGAAGGTATTTTCTTCATAAACATTATGCCTGTCTGTCTCTCCTTGTAATGTGCTATGTTTTGCTGATTTGATCTCTTGCAGGTGGACTGGGTGCAGTGTGATGGTGGCTGTGATGAGTGGTTTCATCAAGTTTGTGTTGGTGTGTCTCCAGAAATGGCTGAGAATGAGGATTACATCTGTATAAACTGTGCAAAGAAGCCAGTGCAGGGACCGAGTAGCCCTGCTCATGCACCACCTCCTTTCTTGCTGAGCTACAAACTACCAATGGAAGATCTTAAGGAGACAAGTTAGCAACTACTTGATGCCTGGAACTTGTTGGGAAATGGACCACTGAAACCCTACAGAAAGAGAGGGTTTGAAGCTAATGTAGCCACTGAGCTTCACTTCCAAGGATGTACAGACCTGCAGCAGAGTTGGTCCCTTCCTTGCATCTGGCTCCCTTTATACAGTGGGGGCATCAAGGCACAGTGGTACCGACTCATCTATGCAGATACCGCCTGATTAGGAGCTCCAGCCAGTGTTTTTTGACCTGAGTGTTTCCATCTTTGAGTGTGGCTGTTGCTTTTAGAGACTGAGCAAACCCGAAGCTGTTAGATTAGTTGCTTCAGGGTCTTAGAAGTACATGTTGGCAGTGGAGCTGACCTGGAATTGGTAGGCATAGGCTGGAGCTTTTAGGTGTATCAGGTTACCCTAAGGAGGTAACTCTGGAAGTTATCTTTTGCCTCTCCATGCCAGCCCAGTGAGTAGGGCAATGTCTTGGGAGCGTTATGTTGCCTCCATATCCAGGCAGCAAACACTACACTATAAGGATGGGAGCAAGTGGATAAATGAATTTCTTTTAATTTCTCTTTTGTAGCTGAAGGGCAGAGGAGCTTATGATCTCAGAAATCAGCAAAGGTTCTGTTTACCAAAAAAGAAACCCAACTCTACTCCACTAGGCAAAATATTTTCCTTAGTGGGGAACAGCTGATCTTCGTGTCCTGAGGAGGGCCAGAAAATATGGATAATGTCTAGCTAGACCAGAGCTTGGGAAAAGCAGAGTGCTTCCCCGTCCATAGGGGTGCCCTCTCCTGTTCTAGGCTTGGCTTAGAGTTCTGCACTCCTGCACGTTAAAGTTCTCTCAAGCAGGATGGAGCTGGCAAGGAGGTACAGCACCCAGAGCACCAGCTTCTGTGATCTGTACCCAGGGATGGGAAGGAAAGAAGACAGCCCACTTACCTCAGAGGTTACACTGATACCTGCTTCTGTGAAAAGTTACACTCGCAACTATTTCCAGTATCACCAGGCTACGGGCATGGCCTCAAGCTATACCAGCAAGCAGTCTGCAGATACTGTTCCCAGTGCAAATCCCCCTCCCTGCTGGCTTTGCTGGATGTGTACCAGTGTACAATCAGCAACCATTCTTGTTTGAAATTGCCCCTGGCTTTGCCAGAGGACCAGAGGGCTTGGGGTCATCCCGTGTGACAGTTGTTTTAGTAAATCCATTTTTAAAGAAGGACTTGTTTTTACTTTTTTCTAAATGTCTCAGACTACTGACTTGTTCTATAAATAGATTATTTTTCTTTGATTTTTTTATACTTACCACTGTTAACCAGCAGCACAGACAGAGGTTCACAAAGCAAAAACCTGCCCGTGGGCTTGGGTTTTTTTACTCCATTCCTTCCTTGTAGTACAAGGAATTAGCAGTTACCTTCCCCATTCTAGCTTGACCAGCTGCCTGTGTTTAAATAGGTAAATACATTTCATGTGCTACCTTTGTGTTTGGGTTTGTTCCTATTAGTGGAGCATCTGGGCCTTAATGACTCCAGTGGGTGCTGGCTTTGTATATGTGACTGTCTGAGGCCAGCCACTGGGCTGTCTTGTCCCCCTCTCCACTCGCTCCCTATTGTGTTTCCATTCTTTTGCAGTTCTAGGAGTGTTGTAATTAGTGTCCAGTCTTACTAGGAGCTGGACTGGGATTTAAAGAAATATTGACAAAAACAAGAGTGTTCTGTCTTGACTGTTCTGTGTCCCTTCTCTTGTTCTCTGATATTTGGGAGTTTACTTATCTGGCAGAATTATCCATCCAAAAAAAAAGGAAAACAAAAGGTCAGCTCAGGTAGATGAACTTGATCGGTTTCTTTTATTTGTGCCTGCCATGTGAGAAGAGGCAGATGTGAAAAAGAACTAAGGTGGAGGGCAGAAAATAGATGGTCTTGGGAGTTTTGAGTGCAAATTGGGCACAGACTTCTAATTCCTGCTCCTTAAAGACTATATGGTGTTAAAAGCAAAAGCAAGCTGTGGTTAAGTACGTGGCTGAACGGGCACCCTAGCAAACATAAAAGTATTATTTGTTTACTTATTTATGAAGGAGTCTATGCTATAGCTAGACATACCCTCTTTTTGCCTCCAGTTACTTTTTTTTTTTCCTTCTAAATGTATGCTTAGTTCTGGTAAACTGGTTTAAACAGATGTTAATTTCCTTCAAGCTTTAACTGATGGTACTACATAAATGTTTCCCTATATGGAGTGGGTAGACTATCTGTCACAGATGTTTAATCGTTCCAGAAGTAGACTAGTGCAAGATTTCTTGAAGAATCCCAGTGTTCTGTATTCTTTCCTGACTCCTAGAATCCGTGACACAACAGGGAAAAATACGGTTAGCATATCCTGTTAGCCACTGAGCATATTCTCTTAACCATTCCTGCATTATGTGTCACGATAAAGTCATTGTTGTATGTGATTGCCATCAACTGGAAAAGAGATCTTTTAGTAAACCTGCATTGAATGTTCCTGTTTCTCAAGTAGGTGTGGAGAGTGTTAACAGTAGCACTAGTTACAAGAAGACAGAAACAAACAGCTATATGACGCAATGGTCATTCTGCTTGTAACAAGCATAGAAAAAAAGTAAACAACAAAGAAATGTGCAAATAGCCACATAGTAGCTGTTTTTCGTATTATCACATGGAGAGGCTCTTTATTACACTGTCAAAAGGAGGTTGCCACGCTTTTTCTAGCTATGGATGTCTCATCTGTTTTCGGGTAAGGTGTTCATAAATCGAAGACCATTATTAGCTTTACATCTTATTGTTTAAGCTTATTTTTTAAGAACGTAATTCCTATCAAAGGATTGCTGATAGTATGAACTTATGAATAAATGTTAACTTTTGGAAAAACCTGTAGATATGTAGTTAGTGGTTGAAAAGCCTGAAGCTACGGCTGTGGTATTTGTGTGCAGAATTTAGGGGTTTGAATTTTTATTAAAACATATGCAAAGAAGCAAGCCAAAGTTTACGATAAGGAAATAATTTTCTTACAGGTCTGCTGCAGCTGTAGGAAGAATCTTTCATGCTTTGGGGACACAAATCACAGTATACACAAAATATTAGCTTGTGTATCCAGAAAGGTATGTGTCATAATGTTACCTTCTGCAAAGGGTACTAAGCCACTGTTCATGTTATTTCTCTTCATGTGTCTGACACAAAAGGTCAAAGAAATAACCTGAGCTGTTGTGATGTACTAAAAATGGCCAGGACTTGAGTTGTGTATCTTACCCAAACCACATGGTTACAAGCTTTTTTTAAAGAACCAGGGTGGGGAATTGGGCAGCTTTGTTTTCATAGAGGTAAATGTCATTCCTGAGCTTGAGTGCCATTAATTGTAGTATTTGTGCTTTTGACAGATCATCTGTAGCTGACTGCTTGTGCAGCCTGGACTGTGAGGATTTAAGGCAAAATTGGTGATATTATGGAAATGATCATAAAGGATTGGAATATACTCACACAGCATAAGATAACAAACATGTCTGTGTGCTGTGTTAGCCACACTGCGAAGCTTGCATTGATCTTTTCAGTTTTTTAGAAGCGTAGAGTAATTTAGGTTGGGGGGACTTTAGGAAGTCATCTGTGTCAGCCTCCTGACCACAGCAGGGCTGACTTTGAAAATAGGTGAAGTTTTTCTAGGCTGTGTCCAGTTAATTTTTTGTATTTCCAGGGATGGGCAAACAACCTCTCTGGCTTCCTGTTCTGGTTTTGTAGCACATTCAATGCAAACTTTGTCTAACATACAATCAGAGATTCACTTGCTGTAGCTTACCTGTTGCCTCTTGAGGAGTCTGGCTTTGTACTTTCTGTAATCATTCATTAAGTAGTTGAAGACTGCAGATCCTGCAGCCTTAATTTCCAAGATGAACAAACCCAGCTCAGGCTCCCTTGAGCCGTGTCATGAGCTGCAGCCTTCTAATCTTGGTGGTTCTCAGCTGGACTGTGTTCACTGTTAGCCCCAGGTTCCTGTTTCTCAGGTGCAGGACTGATGAACTTAAACTTTCCATCAGCATATCAGTCCATCCTATCAAGATAAAATTTATTCGGAGCCCTCTGCTTCCATGTTTTGGGTTGCCCCAGTCCTGTTTTCCACCAGCATTCAGTTTGGTGTCATCTGCAAACTTGATTGTGCTCTATCCCACCAACCAGGTGGGTAAGATGGAAAGCAGTAGTCTCCAGTACCAGCCCTTGAGGTACTCCACTTGCAGCTGGCCACCTCCTAGATTTCAAGTTGATGACTACTAAAGCCTGAGGACAGCAGTCCACCCTGTTTTTCATCTCCATTGTGGGCTATCCATCCACTCCATAAATGTGGCTGCAAGTCAAGGTGAACATCCACTTCTTTCCCCTCGTCCACAGGAATCAACACAGCAGGCAACCACATTGGGTGAAGATGATAGTGGTGACTATTACAAGTCACCATATCTCTCATGGGCCTGGGTGTGGCTTTGAGAAGGATTTGTTCCGTAATCTTCCAGGGACCAGGGTGAAGGTGGCTGCCCTGTAGTTCCTGCATCCTCCTCATTTCCTCCTCTTCATTGAATGGGCATGCTGTGCTGTGAAGGGTTCATCACAAGCCATCAGGAAAATGATCTTCCAAACAAACATTTTCCTGGGCTTCCTTTGTCACCATGACATATGAGGTTCAAAGGGAAAAACAACCTACTTGAATTGCCATTTGTAAGATGCATGGAAAACTAAATGGCAGAACTGGGCTTCTTTAGATGCTGCTTATACCTAAGCTCCATGTGGGCTAGTGAGCAGTTATGTCAGTCCCGTACATCTAGATACAAGTCCAAGCTGGTCTGGCTGAAGTCAGTGTTACTTGTGCATGGTTCTTTTTTACATGGTTCTTCACACTGGAAGAGAGGCATAACATGAGTAAGCACGAATCAGGGGCATCTAGTCTTGTAGGCGAAATAGACCAGTATGCAGTCTCAGTCATTCAACAGCAGGCTGTTTACTGGGCAGCTGTCCAATCATAGAATCATAGGATGGTTTGGGTTGGAAAGGACCTTAAGATGATCTTGTTCAAACCTCTCTGCCATGGCAGGGGGGGCCTTGAACACAGCCAGGGATAGAGCATTTACCACTTCCTTGGCCAACCTGTGACAGTGCTTCACCACCCTCGCAGTAAAGTACTTCCTTGCATATAACCTGAACTTCCCCTGTTTAAGTTTAAACCCATTACCCCTTGTCTTATCACTACACTCCTTGATGAAAAAGCCCTCTCAGGCATCCTTGTAGGCCCCCTTCAGATATGGGATAGCTGTCACCTTTATTTTTTGTTGTTCTAGTAACAGTTACCAGAGTAAGCACAACACAGATTTGCAGCAAAGTATTCGGATGCTTACCAACTACCTCTTTGACGTGCCTTCCTGTCATTCTAGGTACATGTTGCATGCCTTTAAAAATAATGACTGACTGAAAATACCACTGTACAGTGGCGATATGTTGGAAATGATTTTGTAAAGGTGGAAAAAATTTCTCAAAATCATTATTGAAATCACTGTTAGTGCCCATGTAAGAAGTTCAGAACTGTGATCTGCTACAAGCAAGATTTGAAGCTTGAGATGAAAATAAAAAGCAGGGAACTCCTTCAAATCCTTTCCAGCTGCAGTCACTAAGAATGTGTTTGGTCAGCCTGCCTGAATCAAACAGGAACTCTGCTTGGAGACCCAGGCAGTGGGGAGAGGCAATAAATCCAGCCCTTATCAAAATTCTAGCCATGCTGGCTTTGGGAGGGTGATAAATGTGTAGGACAGCTGGAAACTGCACAGCAAGAATTTGAGAGCATTGAGCCTTATGTGATGAGATGGCTCGGTACAAGTGAATGTTAAGATGTAAGGTAAAGGTAAGGAAAGTAGTAAGGATTTACTGAAAATCAGAAACATTTGTCCAGAGACATGCTCTGAATGCCATTGAAACAAAAGTCCTGCTGCAGTGAATAGTCTTAATCCTAGATGGGGCACTGTGTCTCAGTTGGAGGCTTTTCAGAGACCGGTTTTTGGCAGTCTGTATATCACCCCCTTCCCCTCCTCTACCCCAGAAAGAAAAAGCTGCTTAAGACCAAGTGCCAGAGGTAGCTGCTGTGGGTATTTCCAAGGAGAGCAGCTATCTCTGACCATGCTGGTCCTGAGACAGTTGATGTCACTAACCAGCCTGGCATCTGTTTTTAGTGGATGGGTGATGTGCCAGCAGATCAAACTCTTGCCTCTGTTTCCACGTTAATTCAGGCATTCTCAGTCCCACAGCAACTCCAGTCACCTGCCAGGCAGTGGGCATAATGTGTGTTCCCTGGAGAAATAAAATGTTTCCTACTGCTATTCTGTGATAATAACAGCGGAGCCTACACAAACCCAAAATACGTATTTGAGATGTAGCTCAGATTTTAGTGGGATGCGAGGTGAATAGCGCATTCTGTTTATTTCTATCAGCTAATGGTTTCACTTTTCCCTTTTCACAACTGCGAATTTAGTTAGCCAGGTGTTGTGTGTGTCTCTGCAATGGCATTATCAGAGCTAAATACTGTAAAGATCAAAATCTAGACATTATCAGACCATCCCATTACCTCTGTCAGCTTTCCTGATAGTCTCTTAATGCAGAAGATAGGCAGGAGATAGATGCTTGAACTTTACCCAGAAACGTTCTTGGGAGAGACAGTTGGTGCATGCCAGTGTCTGAGAATACCTGCTGAAGAAGCGGAATCATCTTGTAGCAGCCCTACCTAATGATGAACCCCTAGGTGAGTGTGTGGTACTTCTGCTCTTCACCTCTTGCTACAAGCTGGCGATCTGCTGGTGCAGCTATAAACCCTTATCCAGGTTTGTATCTATACTGGTAAGGTTTGAAGGCGGCTGGGTGGGTTGCTTCCTCTCTGGGTATTACCTGGCACCATGGCCTTCTCTGTAGTTTGCAACCAAGATTGTCAGTCCTGGCTGACAATTACTGTTGTATGAAAGAAGACCCGTGGAGTAGCTTGTCAGACAGAATTATTTGCTCTGTGGAGTGGACAGACTTCCTTACTAATGAACATGTGTCTGGAGTGCATGTGGATTGTGTAGGAGGGAAGAAACTGGTGTAGTCTTGCTCTGATGCCCTGATCCTTGGGCTATCACTCATTGTGTCTGCAGGGAAAGTAGGTGCAGAAGAAATTGGATCATGAGTGGTTTTCAGAAGAATCAGGAGCTTTAGGAGAGTGCTTTTCATGGTATTTATAATGCTTTAGTGCCCTTTCGTATACGGTATTTTGTCAAGTTGCATTTGTTAGAAGGGAATGGATGACAGGTTGTGAATTAGATAGTAAAGATGTAATGCAGCGCCCTGAAAGGATCCTGCTCTGTTCCTGAATGTGCATATGTGCACAGGGAATTGAAGGCTGGAGCACTGATTTCCTCTGGCTTCTGGTAGGAATATATATACTTGGAATGGCCACACTCTAGGATTTAGGGATGCTGGAAAACTAGAGAATACACAAAACTGAGCAAATAACAGATAATGGTGGAAAGCGCACAGTAGCAGAAAAGCTAATCACAACTTAAAAGCTGGAGGGTTTCTTTATTGTTGAGTAAGGCAGTTCAGGAAGCTGACGGGTCAGATTCCTGTTTGGAGCAGGAGGCAGGCACTTTTTTGTATAACTCCCATTTACAGAGTGCGGCTGCACAAGCAACACCTGAGATTTATGCAAAAAGAAACTTGCTTTGTCCTAAGAAACAGCCATTCCAAATCTGTTTCTCCCTTGCTCTAGTGATCTCAAAGAAATACAATTGTTTCATGTGCTTTTTTTCCTTTCCTTCTCCTGGGGCCTTCTCACCACACTGGGAAAATCCCAGCTCCCAGGGAAATGAGGCCAAATGAGATCAGGACAGATTCCCTTTGCAGGCTCTTTTTGCTCTCCCAAACTTCCCAGCAGGGGAGGTCTAATCTCTCACCCTTCTAGGACTGCCTGTTTACTTCCAAGGAAACTGTGAGACTGCAAACTGCCTCTCTGGAGCTTTTCCTACCTTGCAGCTCATCATTTCCTTACTCTACTGTGGGGAAGCATGGAGCTTCCATTCTCCACCTCCAAGCTGGAGCATCTTTTATGCAGGTCAGCATCTTGCTGCTGTCTTGTCAGCCCTGGCTGATCCGCCTTAAGTTATTAAAACTCGCAAATGACTCTTCACCTAAATTTTTGAGGGGAAAAAAAAAAATGTCTAAGCCTAAAAGAAAAAGTCAGTGTCGTGATATTTTGCAACTGACCAACAGAACAGGAATGACTTGTAGTCAAAAGATCAGCCTCAGTATGAAGATCGCTTCGGGCAGAATCCCATCGTTCTGGGATGACATCTAAAAGCTAAAGGCTCTTGCTCATGTTGTGTCTCAGAGCCCCACAAAGCACTGAGCCAGTTCAGTATAAGAGTGTTAGGGGGCATGTTTCCTGTATGTGAGCTCCTGTGTTTGCAGAGCTACCTCTGCACTCTTTGTGTCTACCGTGTCTACCTTGCAGGGCCTTCAGCATGGCAGACAAAGGGAATGTTAGAGAAGATGAGCAGCACAGGTCCCTTTGTTTCCTCCGGCCCTGCCTCAGGCTGCCAGTGACTGCAGGAGCAAAACAAGAGACACAAACTGCTCCTGCTGAGCATCACTGGGAGCTGGTGTGGTCTGCACAGCCTTGTAGGGCTGCTTGTGACCAGGCAGCGTTTCAGGGGTGGGCTCTGTGCTCCCAGCGGGTGCTTCTCCAAGCGCAGCAGCCTTGCTCCTTGTGCTGGGATGAGGGCTGCCTAGGGTGTTTTGAAGAGATGTCGCCTCCTGGCACTGCAGGGGCTTTCTAAACTCTGCTGTGTTCCTGATTTTTGGAAGGTGGTAAAGCTGAACCCATGTGTTTATTTCTTACTGGTGTTTTTTGAAATGCCAAAGTTCTCACTTTGTCACATCTTGCTTGGAAAACTGAAACTTCTGAAAAAACTCCCTCACAGTCTGTCCACCAGTGACTATCTGACTATTGGATTTGCGCCCAGACTGGAAACTTTATATTCTGGGTAGTTACCAGCCCAGTCAGTCTCCTGAATGAAAAAGTATCCTTTTACTTCTTTTAGAGTGTGTAAGTAAGTATGAAGAGATGCTTTGAGAACACTGGCCAAACCTTGCTGGTTTAAAACCACATTGGTGTATTTGGTGGAAGAATCAGTTAAGTGGGTACAAACCTTTCTCATCTCTGAGTATAGTTGTTCCTTTTTCCTGCCAGAACATCCCCCTTGCAGGCACACAGAGTGCAGGGGCATGTAAATCCCAGCCTTATCAATATTTCAGATTTATATCTGCACCTCAGATGAGTGGGATGTGCAGATCATAAGGAACAGCCATCATCCTCATGATCCCAATATACATCTCCTTCTCTACCCCTCAGTCTACCCCATACCTAATCAATCTGCTGATCTTATACTCCTCACTTCACTGCTTAAGCAGTACTGCTGTTATTACTACCCTGAAGTCCTGATTTCCTTTGGCATATGGTTCTTGATCAGAAAATGCCCTGTAATTATCTTCTTGCAAGGACAACTGGTGAGTTTTATTTTCTTGATGCAGACTATCAATTTTCACAGCAGGACGTTGATGGCTAACCTTCAGGAGAGCAGTGATTCCTGCTCTCTCCCTAAAATGCGCTCAGTCAGTCTCTGTTCCCGCAGTTGCTCTGTTCCTGCAGTTACTCTGCAAGGGCTTGTTCAGGCTGCCCAGTTGCTGGCAAAGTAGAACTAGGGAAGAGCCCTGAGGGAACTGGAGGTACCTGATGGGGTTGGGGGAAAAGTAGAAGGGGATGATAAAAAGACTGAAGTCTCCAGGGTTCAGAGTCTTTGCTTTCTACTCAGCTATTGCTTATATTATATTAGACATACACAGGTATCTATAGATGCGTGCTTATAAGTGCATAACCTTGCAGTGCTTTCATTTTTGCCCATAAATGAAACTGAGATAGTTTTGAATTCTGAGCAGAAAAAAACCCCTGTTCTTTGCTCATGTGGGCAAAAGGGACAGAGTGTTTAACAGTGGCAAGCTATAAGCAGGAGTCACAGCAGAAGTAAGATGCAAAGCACTGCTTGGGCACTCCTGCTGTGCTTGTGCATGCAGTACAAATGCCTGCATGTTCTTGGGTTTGCCGTTCCAGACAGGCAAGTGCACACCTGAGCAGCGCTGCTGTTTCCATCCTGGATGTAGCAGAGACAATGGTGATAGGAACTGGCAGCTCTGTTGCTGCCTCTCCGTTATGTGGCTAGGAATTCATGTCACAGCTAAAGCAGGTCTGGGGGCACAGTCCTTTTGATCTCAACTTATCCCCACCTATGCTCTACCACCTTTCATCAGAAGTGCATAGGGAGGGAGTCACAGCATGCTGTCAGCCTGCACACTGACTGCAGTGCAAGCATTGCCTTCAGCTTCTGCATGCAGAGGGTACAGCACTGGTGTCTGCAGGAGAGGATTCTCCAGCAGTGCGAGCATGCTGTCCTGCATTCAAGCCAGTCCCTGGGCTCTAGCTAGCACAGGAGTGTCACCTATTTATCTTCTGTATGCAGAGCATGGTGTCTGTAGACAGACGTATTTTGCACCATGAACAGCCTGGACTCAAAAATGAGGCCTCTGCCACTCTGCAGGTGTTCAGTAGGGGCAGGGCGTTTTTTGCCTCTGGGTTCTGGTCTTTCAGGTCATTATCTGGGAGCAGATACTCTCTAGGGAGGCTGTATCTGAATGAGGATGTCCAAATGGCTGCAGTAAGATCTTCCATCACTGTGGGAACTGCAGGCTCTTGCAATGGTTTTTGACGTCTGCCACTGTGGTTTTAAAATACATGTGCCTTTCTGGGAGGGAGCTTAGTGCTCAAGCAGGAGTCAGTCCTTTGTGCTTACTTTGGCTTCTTTGCTGAGCAGTCTCCAGATTCCTGTAATGTGCCAGCCAGTATCAGCCTCTATTTATCCCTTTTCTGTGCATACTTGTGACAGTTTTGCTTGCTACAGCCATGGCTACTTAAGCTGAATAACATTTTCAGGCTGAAAAGGCCAGTAACAGAGTGCTTATCAGATAGAGAAAACGTATTGTGTTTGCTCTGGCCTTTGGTTCCCAGATAATATAGCAGCAAATTGTGTTCCTGGAAGCTGGGAGGTGGCTTGCAAGATTACACAGCCCAAAACACATGGAGGCAGTTTGTCACATGTGACAGAGGAGCAGAGAGGGAGGTGGAAGTGGGCAGCAAAGGGTGGACATGACTGATGTCTTCTTTATATGGGGAATGCCAAAACAGCAGCAATTGTGCTTTGGCTATTCTCCTAAAAGCACAGTTTTAGGTTAAGAACATAAGTTCATTTGCTAGTTGCTGTTACTTGCAGAGCAGTAAGAGACTTTGCATGTCTACCAGTAACCATTTCCTTCTTCTCTCTTCACCTCATCATTCTTCTAAGACAGTGCCTTTGAATCCCTCCTCCTTTTAGGTTTGAACCACCTCTTAAGGTGGCTGGGTACTTTGGAGGAGGGAAATCTAATTAACACTTGCTCCCTGCTCAGCTGGATGTAGGCATAAAGATCAGACCTGGGAGTAGGTTCTGTGGTTCCTACTGGAGCATGCAGGACCAGCGCTCCTGTGTACAGGCTGTGTGGGATGGGGACAGTTATTGTGCACATCTGACCTCAGAAATGTCAAAGTACCTTGTTGTCTCAAGAGGAAGCTCATTCCAAGCTTGCTTTGTTCAGGCTACGAGCGCTTCACTGGTAGCACAGCTTCAGCTGCTGGTGGAAGACTGGGACCAAGCTGAGGACAGAAACCTTGGGCAAATGTAAGGTAAAGAGGAAGATGAGTGAAATGCAACATAAATGTTAACAGTGGAATCAGTAGCCATTAGGATCGGGATTTTCCAGTTCTTGTCCTTGCTGAGGTGTTTGGTACACTGGCAGAGACCTCCCTGGTCCGGCGCTCTTCCCAAAGTGGGTGCTGGGGAGCAGTGTCCAAGCCAGCCATGCATCAGCGCTGTGCTGTTTTGTGCCAGCAAAGGCAGCCTGGCAGCCCGCCTGGCTCTGGAAGTTGCTCCAGGACCTGCTTGGAGAGGCATTGCTTTGCACAGGCTGTCCCAGCAAATGGTGTTTAGCAGCCTAGCTGCCTGGGATGGGGCTGGGAGGAGTGTGGCTGCAATGGCTGGTGCCGTCTTCAACCCTGTGCTCTGGGGGGCGGTTACTGAAGAGGCAGCCTCCCCTTTTGTACCTCCGGCAGGGGAGGCCACCCGCAAAGTAACCCCCTTGTGCCATCCCGGGGGTGGCGTGAGAGCGATGCACACGGGACAGGCGCCAGCATCAGCGCTGCCAGTTGCCAGCACTCATAGCACTGGGAGGAAGATGGTCTGCAGCTGCCCAGGGAGGTTCAGCTTGCACGACTCCGGGTGGCACGTGCTGCTGGAAAAGCTCTTCCCTTGTGTCCTCCTTATTCATATAAATAAAACACAGGTATGTGTATATTCTTAAACGGCATTATCTGGGTAGATCTCAGGATGAAATAGTTCCCCTGTTACTACAGCACGCTTGTTATCTAGGCTTGTTCCTTTTGGGTTTTTTTTAAGATTCACATTCTTCCATCTCTTATTTGTTTTTTGTGAATCTCTTTCCTGAAGTTTTGTTTTTGACTGTCCCCGTTGTCTCACTTGGCTTAGATATGGCTACATACTCAGAATCTTAGACATAGGGATTTAATCCTTTGCATTTTTCCCCTTTAGATTTTCCTTGCCTCTGATGGGCTGATAAAAGTCCCTCCCAGTTTCTTTGCCTTCTGCAATTTCAAAATGTGTATTGGAAACATCTTTTTCTGTAGTCTTAACTGATCCTGTGTGATATTTGTTGGTTCTTTTCCTATCTCCAGCAAAAAGACTGATTTTGTTATTCTTTTTAAATCTCTCAAGTAACATCTCCCAAACCATGTGGACTTCTTCAAGTTTCACCCCAGAAGATGTGTGATGTCTTACTTTAGATATACTTCGCTCAGGGCTTTCCAGTTTGCTTTTGGACTTGAATGTTTAATATCTCCCCTTGCTGCTGATGTTTACACTGAATATTTGTTTTAATTTTCAACTTATTATCTTCAGCACAGTCTTATCTCGCTGGGCAGAAGTCAAATAGTTTGTTATTGATTACGCTGCTTCCTATCATAGTCTGTTAGTTCCTGTCAATTTGCTTGTCATCTTATGGATAAGATTATTGCCATCAGTGCGCTGCAGTGGTTGCTGGTTGTCCAGGGATATTCGAGCAGCAATGCTATTGTACACAATAGTCTTGAGAATCTCTAGAAATATTTCCTTATTCAATCTTCTCTCTCCTTACACCAATCTGTTGCATGAGGCAAGGTATTATTTGACTTTGCTGTTGTTTTTTAATCCCTGTACCCTTACCCTATTTAACAGCTACACTCTTCACTCTGAGATGATTTCTGCACCAGGAATATTCTCTACTTCTCACCATCTCATGTAATTCCTCCTTTGGAACATCTTCCCTGGTTTCCAACACGCACTGATTTGTAGAATAGAGCCGATTGTTTTATTTGGGCATCCAATTTAACTGCTGCTTCTGTAGAGGAGCCCTTGGTAAATGCGCATAGTTCCTTTCCAAACGATATGCTGTGGCAACGACCACAGGTACCATGTTTAGTTAATTATGTACAGTGGGAGGAAAAAGCATTTCCTTTTGGTTGAAATCTGAACATTTCATCAGATGCCTTTAGCTGCTGCGCTATGAGATGTGGTGAACAATATATTCATCTTCTCTGTCTTATTTCCTACACCTTTGTTGTCACTCTAGGTATCTCTTCCTGAGACAAGGAGTCATATATTTGATCACTCCTTGGTTGAGTCCATTCCTTACCTCTGCCCATCCCTCTTCCCTTTCCCTTTTTCTCCTGCATGAAATCCGGTGCTGTGTGGGTACGCCACAGATTAACATGGTGATGCTGCAGCATTTGCTACTTCATTCCTGTTGTTTTCCCAATACCTTCTCAAACCCTGTGTACACAGCTCAGGTTTTGCTGCTGCTTTTCAGACCTTATATAAGGACGCTGAACCCAACAGCATGATTTTTTCATTTTGTTTTGTTTTCCCCCAGGTATATATCCGCAGATGTAATAAAATATTTTAAAACCTGTTCTCACTTAAATCCTTGGACCAGCTGTAGCACATCTACTGTCACCGCAGTCCTGTTCTGTTTGCCTTTTTCCTGGCCTCAAAGCACAGAACTACCTGCAGTAATGCCAAGACATCCTATCCAAGTAGCAACAGCTAATTTTGCAGCCCAGTGCTGGCTATGCACAACTGGGGCTGTTTTTCTCCCTGCTGTGTGATTTTCCCTGCACTCCCATTGCAGCTTGTGGCATTGTGTTCTGAAATGGTGGGGCAGTGCTGCTCCTGGGAAAGACCAGTGGCAAAGATCCCTGTGTGTGAGGGAAGAGAGCTTGCAACCTGCCAACTTTCTGAATGAGGCTAGGCTGTTTTGCACCCTTAGTAAGAAGCAGCAGAGAGTTTAGCAGGGTTTATTTCCAGCCCAGAGCTCTGCTGCCAACCACTGCTTGTGGCCATGGCACAGCTCAGCTGCCCCCCTGGGAACTCAGGTTCGGTCTTCAAGGCAGCATCTTGTCCTGTGCCCAAGGAGAGACCCCATGATGGGAATTCAGTATGAATTCATATTTCATCTCTTACCTCTTCCCAGCAGGTCTTGGGGCTTCAGCTGCAGAGGCACCTGTGTGTTACGGTCTCCCCTTTCTCCGTGCTTCCAGGGGCAGTGTTGGGCAGGGTGAGGATGGAAAGCAGGAGCTAAGCGCTCTTGGCCCAGTAGGGAAGAGCATGGGCAGAGGCAGCATGAGCCCTTCTGGCAGGCGGGGGGAACGAGCCCCTTTGCACTGGCCATGAAATCAGTCATGTGTAGGTTTTTGTCCAGCCCTGGGGGGTGGGGGAAGGAATGTGGGTTGGGCGAAGTCTAGGATTACACCACTGCCGAATTTTTCCTTTCCACACTTTAAAAAGCCAGCACCTTTCAGTCCTGCCTTTGCGTCTCCCGTCAGCTGTGCCCCGACAGCGGCGTCTGCAAGGTAACACCTCTGCTCCCATTTCCTTCTTGCCCCGCTCCCCCTGCACCCCCTGGGTCTGCCTGGATGAGAGGTCACGGTGCGCTTTCTGCCTGTTTAATCATTCTCTAGCGTGCAGGGGTCCTCCCAGCCCTTCCTTGTGGCTGCTGTCAAACGCCTGCCAGTGTTTCTTCTTCATGTCCCAAGTGTTTTATAGGGGAATATGTTGGGGGAGGGAAAGAGATGGAAAGTGCTGCTTTGCCCTTTTTTCCTCTCCCTGGATGCGGGAAGCATGTCATTTGCTGCCAGAGTCTTTCTCAGCTCTCCTGGCAAGGCAGCTGCAGGTGGGAATGAATGGCAACATTGGACTGGGGCTGGTTGGGAGCAGCCTTTGCAAGGCATGAGCAGGCTTGTGGGCTGGCACCGTGCAGAAGAAGGTGCCCTCCTTAGCATGAGGTCCTCAGTGATCCCGGCTTTGACAGTGGGTGTTGCTGGGAACCACAGTCCTCACCCTTTGCCCTGCAGCCAGCGTGGAATCCTACCCATGAGGAACATGCTTAAGCCACCCCCAAGACTCCTAAATGGCTCCAGCAGAGCTGGTGCCACCTTTACCGCCATACCTACCTCTGCTGTGCTCTGGGGCATCAGCTGTGCACGAGCAGTCACTTGTGCTATGCCCTGGCTTTCCTGGGAGGAGAGATGGCCTCTTGGAGGGTTTTGAGGCAAGGTGGGACAACAGGATAGGGGCTCACCTGCTTTGTGCTGATCTTCTACTTCTCTTACCAGAGATCTCTTTAGAGACTAGAGAAGCTCTTGCCATGCCGAAACTTGCTGAGAGTGGTGCTGTGGGGAGCCTCTGCAAGCAATGGGCAGATGTTTGGAGGGGCAGACCCTGGGAAATGAGGCATCTCAGATGGCCATAACATCTGCACCCTTTCTTTTCCTGCTGTTAGAAGGACAGCACCATTCTGAAAACTCATGTTTCCTTGCAACCTAGTAGATTGCCAGCAACTGTTGCCACCACTAAATAAGTTTCTCTCATTTCATTTTGTCCTGTTCCCAAGTCTAAGACTTCTGTCGGTTTTGTGGCTTTCATTTTATGGTCTTTAAAACCAGACCGCAGTAAGCAGCAATAGGGGAGAAGAGAAACCCTTATAAAATATATGGCCAAGTATTTGATCCCACTCCAGCCCCAAGTCTGCTCCCTGTACCTGCCGTGGTGGGAGCTCCAGCCTGGCTGAACCGCTGGGTCTTCCATGTACAGAGAGGAATGATCCAGTGTGCGCGTGTGTGCACGCGTGTGTCCTCTCCCCTCTCTTGCCTCCCATAGCCCAAATTTCTGCCTCATTGCATGGCTTCTGCTGAATGTAATGAAGGATACTCCTTCTGAAGGTGGGATGGATTACAGAGTCCCTGGCATCGTCGGCAATGGTGAAACGGTGCCTGTGCGCTCTGACATGGAAAAGGAGGAGGAGGATGACCGGACCCTGGAGCGAGGGCAGTGGAACAACAAGCTGGAGTATGTCCTGTCTGTGGCTGGGGAGATCATTGGCCTGGGAAACGTCTGGCGCTTCCCCTACCTCTGCTACAAGAATGGTGGAGGTAAGTGCAGCCTCAGGGTCACCTGGCAACCTCCATCCCTCTGTGGTCCCTCTTGCCTCTGTAGCGCCCATGTCTGGCCCTGCCCACCACTAGCACAAGCTTCTCAGCAGCACCGAAGTCATGAGTCTGAAGAGAGGATGCCAACCTGGTGCTGCCATCTGGGCCACAGGCAGGGGTTGTTTTGGTCTGGTGGGATGTGGGTAACCAAGTGGTGATGTCCCAAGGTCCCTGATGGTGGTAGCTGTGTTTTCCAGCAGCGTGTGGTCCTGCTGGTGAGGTGGGTGTCCATCTGCAGGGGGAGGCAGGAAGAGCAGGGATAGGGCTCTCTGAGCAGTGCATCTCACCCCAGGCACTTCTTCCTTGAGAAGCACCAGCCACCTTGTACAAATAAGATTCCCAGTGGCATAGCATGGAGTGAAGTGGGAGGCCACAGGGCACTGATGGCACTATGAGGAAATGCAGCATTTCCTGGAGGATCAGGGGGCCTCCAAGGGGCTCTCAGCTACAAGTCCTGGTCTGGTGTGTGACCATGGAGGGATGTCCCCTGGGTGCTGGAGCCAGGTGGCAGGAACACGGCAGAGTGAAGGGGTTTTCCTTGCGTTGCAGGAGCACCATACCCTTCCTGTCCCCCTGGCATCCACCAGAGATGGAAGCGTGCAGGAAAGGGGACCCTGCCACATGGCAGGGCTGTGAGGTGCGTGGATAGACATTCTTTGTGCAGAGAAAAGGAGCGAGGCGTTACTGTTACCTCTAAGGTGCCAGCACATTGATGCTGCTCAGCAGTGACCAGTGACTGATTTCCCCACGAGGCTGCCCTGTGGCTTGGCAATGGAGCTGGGCTCACTTTTGCTTGCTGTTGGCTTCTGCAGGTGTTTATGGCTGCCTTTTAAGGGAGAAAACTGTCTAAAAGCCTGAAAGCTCGAAGCTTCCTTGGAGCTGGGCTCAGTGGCACGTGGAGAGGGGGAGCTGCTCCCCTGTCTGGTGATTAATTGCTAATTGGGCTCTCTGGAAGGGCTGGGGAGAGGGAACATGGTGCTTGGCTGGGAGCTGATGGGGAGTGTGCACTGGGGACCCAGGGCTGAAATCCCCTGGCTTGAGCTTGGGGTAGTCTCATGGGCCTCACTAAACTGCATAAAAGAGGATTAACCGCTGTTTAGCTGATTTCATGCTGTGTTTTGCTTAGTGCTTGTTTCTTTTCACCAGCTGGTTGGGCATTTTCTTCCGCTGTTGAAAACGGAGGATTTCCATGTTTCCTTTTCCATGGGGAACGTTTCTTGGCTGCTTGCTGAGCTGTGTCTGCCCCCACTGCTACCCTCTTCCTGGGCACCATCCCATTGGAGGGAGCGGGATCTAGAAATGGGCCTTCAGCAAAGCCCTGTGAAGCTGCAGAGACTATGAGGAGCTTGAAGTCTCAGGCAGATATTTAATCTCTGTTCCCCTTCCCATGAGGTTGGAGCAAGGATGGGGCATGGGACTCCTGTCAGAGAGGAAAGCATTTCTTGTATGATGTCTTCTGGGGCATGGCAGTGCGATGAGGCTGTGCTGGACTTGAGGCTCCCTACTGCTTTGTGGAGCCCAGCCTACTCCAGCTTGGTGCTGTATTGAATCCCTTGTAATGACTCAAGAGCAGTTTTAAGGGCTGCCAGACATTTTGTCCCGTACTCCTTTGGGGAGGCTGGTCCAGGCATTTTCTTCTCTGGTGCTTCAGTAACGGTGAGGGACCCTTATTTAATTTCCAGCTCTATGTCAGCCATGGCCAGCCTACAGCCTTTAGCACTTGCACCAGTGTTATGGACTGGTTGAAACAGAGTCATCCAGCAGAGCTTTCTCCCCGTGCTGAGCTGTGCATAGGCAGCAGTGACAACCTCTCTCAGTTCTTGTTCTGCTTGCCTAAATATCAGGCTCTTCCCCAAAAAGGTATCTGCAAAATCTGAGTTATGCAAAGAGGGACAGCGGGTCACTTTTCCATTCTTTAAGGATATTTCTGTGTAACAAAGAAAGAGTAGCTCCTGACTCATTTAGCACTTGGTGACCGATACTAAGGCTCTCTGTAGTGGAGAAAAAAGAAAAAAAGAGTTAAAAATGTTCATTTTGCTTTTGTTTGCTCTTGCTTTTGCCTCCCATGGCGGGGTCAGGCGCTCCCTGGGCCCCTCTGATTGGGAAATACCAGGGAAGCCTGTCTGGCGGTGTGGCTGCTGCTGCTGCAGCCCCTCCCCAGTGCTCCCCTCCCAACCCAGACAGACCCTAGGGCCCACCACTGCCTGGTCCCTCCCTGGGATCCTCTGGCTGCAGTTCAGTTAAGCACAGACTTATATATGAGAATAATCTCTCTTGGAAATAGGCTCCACTTTACAGTAACGTGATTGCTTGCTAGCTGGGAGCTCATAAAATCATAGAATGGTTTGTGTTGGATGGAGCCTTAAATGATCATCCAGTTCCAACCCCCTGCCATGGGCAGGGACACCTTCCACTAGATCAGGTTGCTCAAAGTCCCATCCAGCCTGGGCTTGAATGCTGCCAGAGAAGGGGCACCCAGAGCTTCTCTGGGCAACCTGTGCCAGTGTCTCACTACCTGCATAGTGAGAAATCTTTTCCTAACATCCAATGTAAATCCGCCCTCCTTCAGTTTAAAGCTGTTCCCCCTTGTCCTGTCACTACATGCCCTTCTGAAAAGTCCCTCTCCAGATTTCTTGTAGCCTCCTTTAGGCACTGGAGTTTGCTCTAAGGTGTCTTGGAGCCTCCCTTCTGCAAGCTGAACAAGCCCAGCTCTGTCAGTCTTATCTTCTCCTATCTCTAGGAGAGGTGCTCCAGCCCTCAGAGCACCTTCATGTCCCTCCTCTGGACCGGCTTGAGCAGGTCCACATCCCTATTGTGTTCAGGACAACAGAACTGCACACAGTACTCCAAGCGAGGACTCATGAGAGCAGAGTAGAGGGGCAGGATCACGTCCTTTGACCTGCTGGTCACGCTCCTTTTGATGCAGCCCAGGATACGGTTGGCTTTCTGGGCTGCG
>WYDI02039457.1:0-29999 GCA_009867235.2 Psittacus erithacus
CCCCATCCCTCCGGGAGCCGAGGGAGGAGGTGGGGGGGCAGTGAGTGGGCTGTGTGGCAGGCCTAAACCACGACAAAAACAAAAAATCCAAACAAAAAATATGCTGCCAAAAAAAACCCAGCAAAGTTTACTAGGTTAGTTTGGGCATTACTTTTCTTGGAACAGGAAGTCACGCTGTATCTATAGCTGTATTAACAACTTAGAAGGAGAAACAGGAATATGAGGAGCTATATTATTTTTGTAGGGCATCCTGTTTTCTTAGTACCCTATTTATTGTGCAGTTAATCCAATTATAGTTAACTGCAGCTGCTCAGAAATGCCTGGTTTATAGCATCAAGTTTTCTAGCTTACAAAATCTGAATTTGTGTTGGCTGAATCTTTTGATGTGTATGTGGCTTCATAGAACTGAAAGGCACAAAATTTGGGTAGTGTTAACTGGCATGCATTTTGGTTTTGTTCATCCTCTGCAGTACATCTTTATTACATTAACTTTTATAAACACTAATAAAATACTGAAAACAGACCACACAAAACAATATTCCACTGCTGTGAGGAATAGCTTCAAAACAAAAATGTATGCTGCTTGAAAATTGCTGAAGAGTCCTAAATGTTTCACAGAAATACTTCAGAATTTCTTGAAGTTGAAATGGAATACGGTGTGTGAAACAAATAACAATGTATCATTTGATGGTATCCTTCATTTTATTTAAGCAAGACTTTGAGACTGCTACATACTGATCTTTTTTGAAGTTTCCCTAGCATGTGCTAGAGTAACTGCAAGTGTTTGGCAGACAGATAAAACAATCATAAAATATTATTTCCTTGTAAGACCAGGCTTAAAATACTGGGGACTGCTAAAATAAACTGTTTCTGGTTTAAGTAGAATTGTACTTCAAGAAACAATTTTATAAATAATGGTTTATGTTTAATTTTTTGGAACAGACCAAAGCAGCAGTACTGAACAGAATTAGCATATTCATTGCCTTAAGAATGCTTTGAAATGTTTGGGGTTTTTTTGAGGCAGAGTGTTAGGTTTGTGTACTAAAAAATGAGCTATTAAAAATTATACAAATCTGTATGTCCTACATTATTGCTACGATTATGGGAATAGAGTTGATGTGTTTTTCTTCTTCAGCTATTGTAAATTTAGAATTGCCTATCTTTAGTGTCAAAAATCTGCTTTATAACATGGTTAAATACATGACCAATAAGGACTTGCTGCATTGTAAGTCAACTTAAAATGGCTGCTTTTGCATTTGCTTTATGAAACTATTTGACACTTCCAAAGTAAGGATATGTTCTTTTTTCCGTATGTGGTTTCCTAATTGTAGTCCTAGATTTTATTGTTACATATGTGGTATTCCAAATTTTATTGTATAGAATTAAATATATGTAACTTCTTGGTTTTTATAGACAATTGAAATGATTGAGAAAGAACAGAGGGAAGTTGAAAGAAGACCTATCACAAAAATTACTCACAAAGGAGAAATAGAAATTGAAAGTGAAACACCAATGAAAGAACAAGAGGAAGCCATGGAAATTCAGGTAGAAAAGAAAACATGGCAACAAAGTGTATTCAGTTTATAGATAATATGGTTATAAACTGGTCTGTGTATGATTTTGTTGTTTAGATCTGTGATTATATGTTAGATCTGATTTGAGTTTCATTTTTCTTTTATCCTTACTTACTTTCACCTCCGGGCCTGGTGGTTTTGTGTTTTTCTATTTTGTGTCCATCACTATATGATGAATTCTGGCAATAGCAGAAAATATTCTATATATTACCTAAAAAATATTTAGGAATACCAATTAATTCTTTTAATGGATCTGTAGGTTTTGGGATACCCTTTTAGGCTATACAGCTGAAGGGAGAGTTTTATGTCTGAAGGGAAGAAAATGCCGTAAAATATTTAAGCAATGTGAAGGGCAATATTAGGGTTATTAACAGAGGAAAAAAAGGCTAACAAAAATGTGTTTAACTTCTCCTAGGAACCGCATACGAAGTTGTTTGAAAAGTCAGAGGAGGCTGAAAAAGATAAGGATATAAATGAATCTGCATCTCCAGACACCACAAGTCAACATAAAAATCACCTCTTCGATCTTAACTGCAAAATCTGCATAGGTAATTTTGAAAGCATGTCAAAATAAATACGTCATGCTTGTGTAATGCTTTTCAGTCATAAATCTTGGTGTTCCTCAGGGATATAAATAAATGTGGGGTTTTTTCACTAGTTTGCTGACAAAGATGTAGAAAAAATGTTTTACTTCATAATTTATGAAAGAGACTATTAAAATGATAGGCTATGGGCATAAACTTGTCTTTTATTAAAAAAAAACTTCAGAGAAGAAAATCCCTTTAATGGATGTACATACTATTTTTAGTTCCTCTTTATCATATCCCGTTAGCGGCAGTATTTATGCATAATATTGTATAAATATGTATAAAGTTTATCTTAGTTTATGCTGCCCCATTTCAATGGCAATTCTAGTGGTTTTGATGCATCTTCCATGTCTTTGAAGGAAATCCTCTTTTGTTTCTTCAATAAAAAATAAAAAGCATTACAATTCTTTCTCTGCAGGACGAATGGCACCACCTACTGATGATCCTTCTGCGAAAAAAGTGAAGGTGTCTGTTGGAGTTGCGCGAAAGCAATCAGACAATGAAGCAGAGAGCATTGCGGATGCACTTTCTTCAACATCAAGTATTTTAGCTTCTGAATTACTAGAAGATGATAAGCAGGACTCATCAAAGTCATCATTCACACCTCTCCCAAAGTAAGATAAAATGTAGAAACAGTATTTTTAAAGGAAAGACGTTGTTAATCTTGTTAAGCTATTATGACTTAAGGCCAATTTTTTAATGACATTTCAGTAATCCATTGGTGTACTTGAAGCTGTACACCTCTGTTTTGGAATGGGATTCTCTTCTGAAGTAAATGGTGCTATGCACTTATATAAATAATACTTCATATATTGTGATTAGAAACTTCTAATTGCCACATTGTCTTTTGGGGAAAAGTAAGCTACCTTATGTTTTATGGTGCAAAAAGATCTAAAAAGGCACATGAGTTCATATTAAAAAGTCAGGATATAGATTTCATATTTTGCTGTTAAGGAGTATTGAATATACAGTTCTGCATTTGAATGAGTGTGTGTTTCTATATATAACTCTAGGGAATTTGAGATTGCTCTAAACAGAGCATTTACATTGATAAATCAGACTAGTTCCAAATCCTAAAGCAACACTTTCCTAGAAATGACAGTTAACAGCAGCTTGTTTGATGTTTTGCCGTATTTGCTGCCAATTCTGTCTTCATTTTCTTCCACATTCTACTCTGCTACCCACTAAAGAGGAAATTTCAGTTTATGAGGTTGTTTTCTTTCTGGTTTGAGGGAAGGTTTTCTAGAAAAACATTGGCTCCCAGTTATTTAGAATTGACCAGGGTTTGTGTTGAAATTCTGCCTTTCCCAGGACAGTGTGATCCTTTACCAAGGACAGTGGACTTCTGAATAACTTGCTGAAGGTTCAAAGAAGCAATTTCTAGTGTAGACAGAAAGAAATGTGCTGTGTTACTGTAACAGCACATCTGGTACTGCTAGTGGCTAGCTTAAAACCACTAATAGTGTGCCTAGGATATTTTGATATTTAGGAGGAGGCAATCACAGAAGCTGTGGAAGTAATGCATGGATGAGAAGAGATGAGGAAACAGCTTGTGGGGCAAGGCTGGGGAAGGGGGATGCAGGTATTCTGGTCGTGGAGAGACAATGTTGCAACAAAATGTGGCCGCTAGGAAAGCGGGGTTAAGGGTGGGCCAGCAGGCAGTATGTTGCTTTCTGTCCCTTCTTAAAAGATACGTTAGTGAGCTAACCTGCTGCTTATCTGACTGTCCTTATTGTAACTTGTTTCTGCTGTGCTGGAAGATGAGAAATATGGGTGTATGCCTATCTCTTTTCATTGACCTTCAAGTATGCTTAACAGAAAAAGAAAATTCTTAATGGCACATCATTTCTTCTGGAAAGAAAAACGATGATTTATGTTATCTTGTGGGTTATATCATGTTGTAAACAAAGCGATTTCTGTTTGTCTTTTTTTAGGTCAGAAACACCTGGTACTGTGGAATGTGAAAGCCTGTTTCTGGCACGCCTGAATTTCATCTGGAAGGGTTTTATAAATATGCCTTCAGTTGCAAAGTTTGTCATTAAGGCTTATCCAGTTTCTGGCTCTTTTGAGTATTTAACAGAGGTATTTATATTAACTGCAAAGAATGAACAATTAATTTATCAACTTCAACAACCTGTTTACATTTTAGGCTAATAATAGCATCATAATGAAACACAGTGAAGCATGAACATTGTACTGAGTAAAGTATTTGTAGGAAGACATAGGTTAGGGTATGAATTTGCAGGTAAAGTATTTTTCAGTTTGTCCTACATGGACCCCAGGTTTCATCAAGATTCAAGTTCTTTGTGTTTTCCTCTCATCTCACTGTAAAATGTTTTTTGAGGAAAAGCATCTGTATTTCAAAAGGGCATCTGTATTTCAAGGGCTGCTTTTGTAAAAGTTGAACTTCTTTTTGTTTATTATTGAGCATCTTCTATAGTATAAAGCAGCAGGGAAGATAGGTCAAAATTGCTGCTGAAATAACCACCTTGGTGGCATCCGTTTTCTGAATAGAGGCGAGAAAATTGTACCTCAGTTTTGAATTCAAAGCAATAAGCATTTCAATAGGAATTCCTTGTAAGAGAAGTGACTCCTGGTGTTTTATGTTGGCAGTGTGATAAGTGTTTTCATCTTCTACAACAGAAACCTGCATAAGAGGGTTTAATTTTTAAATTTTTGCCTATCTGGTGGCAATTCTGTTCCTAACTTTCCATTGTGAGACTAAATTGTCCCTATAACAAAAAAAAAATTAATCTATGTAGTGTCTTTCAATGTCTGAGAGACAGGAAGAGGGTGCAACTGCTTATAATAGTTGTATTACTAAAATAGTTATATTCATGTCATAAACTAAAGAGACCTCATAAGGCTCAGTGTTACTTCTTGCCAGTGACAGAAGATGCATCAGCTTTCTAATGAAATGGTCTTCTATTAATGTGATTGTCTTTGCCATAAACCTTCAGTGCAGGGGATGCAGTACCCTTTAATGCTGAAGGATTGTTTTACGAATATGATGTGCTTTTCGCAACTCATCTGCTGTATTAAAAAAAAAAATATCTATTTTTCCTGAAGTGTTCCTAAATGATGTGAAAGTCTGGTTTTGTTGCTTGTGAATAGTGAACCTAGCCATATCCCAGAACAAATTTATGTCTATATGTACACACACATCTAGGTTATTTTTTCCCCTTATGATTAAGATTTTGAAAGTTTATTATTTACATAGGTGTGGGCCTCTCATAGCAATTTGGTCTTGTGGATCATACAGATAACTTGAGTGTTGCCAGAGCACAGTATACTTGGTTGCCATTAATGTTACTGAAATAAATAATTTTGGAAAGGTATAGATGAACAGTATTGAATGGTAACTGATTAAGTACGAATCAATGACTTTGCACTGAAAATCTTAATTTGAATATCCCAAAGTTAAGTCAATTTGCTTCTACTGTTGTAACTTTTACTGAGACTTTAAAATTATAATTTGAGAACTGAAAGAATTAAGTATGTTTTGAATGCATGAACGTATACTGGATGAAGGATTTACCACAATTTGTATGTTGGATTCAGATTTTTCTTGTCCTTTCTCATAGGATTTACCTGATAGTATTCAAGTAGGTGGCAGGATATCTCCTCACACTGTCTGGGAGTATGTAGAAAAAATCAAAGCTTCAGGGACCAAGGTAAGAATTTTACATATTGGAAGGCTTGTTTGTGGTTTAACATACATCATATTTGCCCTCAAGATCTTGGTCTTTTTCCCTGGGACATTTGCAAGGTGCATAATACTTCAAGGACTTACAGTTAATTGGATGGATGGCAGCTGGTAGTGTTTATTTTCTTACTATCTAACCTTAACCTTTCAACTGCTGTTTGAGAATCCTTGTATTCCTTTGAGATAGTAACTCATCATGAATGATTGGACACCACATCTCAACTCTTACCCATTTGTTTTGGTACTGTTACAGTGCGCAAAACCATCTTGGTCGGCCTCTGCTGAACTTGTCCCACTGTGTACAGGTTGTCCTTGTGCTGGGGAGCCCAAAACTAGATGATGTTCTGCAGATGCGCTCTCACAAGAGCTGGATAGATGGAATCACTTCTCTTGGCCCGTGGCTGCTTTGGTTCTGTCAGCCAGCATGCAGTTGGCATTCTTGGTGTGAACTCATTACTGGTTCATACAGCTTGTCACCAGCAGCATCCCCACATGTTCTTTTATGCCAAGCTGCTTTCAAGCTGGTCAGTCCCCCAGCCTCTCCTGGTGCATGGGGTTACTCCACCTCAGCGCACAAGATTTTGTTTGCCCTTGCTGGCCATGTCAAAGGTCAGCCCAGTTTCTGAGCCTGCTGAGTCCTCTCTGAATGGCAGCCAGCCCTTCAGCATATCACCCACTGCCCCTCATAAGGTCCCATCTCAGTTTTGAAGGATGTCTGCTGTCCCATCTTCCACATCATTAATTAAGCCATTAAATAGCATCAGCCCCAGCATCAACTTCTGAGCTGGGTTATAGTTCTGGGATCTGAACACTAGGTCTTCCCCTAGTGTTAATGGGTATCTTGACACAGTAAGACTACAAAATTTCTGGTAATGTTAGGGGTCGGGAGAGAAACAATTAAGTGGAAGCTGACATGTTGGCTTTTTTGTGTCATACACTGTAATTCTTTTTTTTTTTACACTAAATGCTTTTTATTTGGTTTCTCCAGTTTTCCTTAGTTATTTTTGGCCTTGTTTCTGCTGCTTCTGTCTCTTCTGTTTTCTCTCTTTTTGGGGCGGCTTTTTTTCCTCCTCTGAACTGTGCTTTTAAATAAAGAGCAGTTACTAAACCAGTTAAAATATCATAGAAAAATGCATCCGACCATTTTTTTCTTCTCTCTTTTTGTATACAGGAGATCTGTGTAGTTCGCTTTACCCCAGTAACTGAAGAGGATCAGATATCCTATGCGTTATTGTTTGCCTATTTCAGCAGTAGAAAGCGTTACGGTGTAGCAGCCAATAACATGAAGCAAGTGAAAGATTTGTACCTGATCCCTTTAGGTTCCTCAGATAAAGTCCCACATCATCTTGTGCCTTTTGATGGGCCTGGTAAGTACAGCTTAGAATTTGGAACTTTATTACCATAATGCTACTTAACGAGGTTTACAACAGAACTAGAAGAGAAACTAAATTTAAAAATGCCACCTGTTCTGTTCAAACATGTCATGAGTCTTCCATAGTCTTATATTAGGTTCCCTGAAAAAGCATTAATTTCCCATTGTAAGATTATTCTGATACTTTATTGTTGTCAAAAAATTTACAGTGCGTGACTTTGTTTCATGTTTATTGCATTTTTCTCTAACCTATGTGGCTTTGTAGGTTACAGTCCCAATAAATTCAGTGATGCAAGTGAACTATGGCAGTAGTCATACTGAGTTCCAAATTGATACTGTGACTTTAAAATAGCACTTTTCATTATTTGAAAAGTACTGATTCCTTTTTTCTCAAGTGTCCCAAACTTCTAAAAAGAAAAAATAAATTTAAAAAATAGATGGGCAAGGAAGGAAAAATCCTGAAGTGGCTCTCAGTTGTTCTGCTTGCACCGAACTTATTTTGTATCAGTTTACATTGGTTATAAAAATTTATGGTTGATTTTTTTCTTCTGAGATAGGTAGGGCTGAAATGAGGAGAGGAGGAGGGACAAGAGGTAACAGCCTCAGACTGCACTTGGGAAGGCTTAGACTGGATATTAGGAAAAAATCTCTTCACAGAGAGGGTGCTCAGGCATCTGAACAGGCTGCCCAGGGCAGTGGTGGAATCACCATCCCTGGAAGCATTCAGAAAACGTGTAGATGAGGCCTTTAGTAACATGGTTTAGTGGTGGTCTTGGCAGTCCTTGGATAAAGGTTGAACTTGATGATCTTAAAGGTCTTTTCCAACTTAGCGGATTCTATGATTCGTTTTTGCAGGAAGCTAAATTACACAGAACAAAATACATAGTGAAGAGATGGCTAATAGTGTACCTTGGAACACAATGCCTTCCTGGAATGAGGGAAGCATTTTGTGAAGTCACTCTTCTGTGTTTTTTCTTACGTGACTAGATTTCCTATGTAACTGCCTCATAATCTGTATTCTGAAGTTATAATGGGCAATATGATACTTAAAGCAATTTTAAGTGGCAGTGTTTGAAGTCATAATTTTGATGTTGGAAATGTATTTTTTTATTGTCTGTTGTGTTTTTATCTTAAAATTAATACTTCCTATAATGTGTTATAAGAGTATTGGGTTATTTTGTTAAAATGATTGCCTTAACATGAGGAGATGATAAATTGCTGTTGCAATTTTGTACAGGGATTGAAATACATCGACCAAATTTATTACTGGGATTGATAATTCGCCAGAAAATGAAGAGGCAGATTACTGCTGTTGCAAGTGTGACTAATAGTTTTGTTGATGAAGCTTCTGAAAGTACCTTGAGTAACTTGCCACCAGAGAAGAAAAGCAAGCCAAACAAACCTGAAGGCTCTCATCATGAGTTGGCAATAGAAGAAGAAGAGGAAAATGATTTTTTTAATTCCTTCACAACTGTGCTACACAAGCAGAGAAATAAACCTCAGCAATCTGCTATAGAAGACGTTCCAGCAGTAACTGAACCGTTGGTGGAAAGTACCAAACATGAACCGCCAAAGCCTCTCAGATTTCTTCCTGGAGTCCTGGTTGGATGGGAAAATCAGCCTTCTACTCTGGAGCTAGCAAACAAACCGTTGCCAGTGGATGATATTCTTCAAAGCCTATTGGGTACGACAGGGCAGGTGTATGAACACAGCAAGTCAGAAACAAGTACCAGTGAAGATATACCATTATTAAATGAACAGCCAACCTTAAAGGAAGAAAACATGGGTGTTACTGAAGTAACTACTGAAGTTAGTGAAGCAAAGACTGGTTTGGATGATATACAAGAATCCGCTGACACTGCTGTAACTGTGGATGCAGCAGCTGTAGGGACCTCAAGTTCTGCAAGAAGTGCTGGATCTTTGATAGGACTGAGTCTTAAGGGAAAACCTCCAGATGTCTCCACAGAAGCATTTTTAGCAAATTTATCTGCTCATTCACAGAATAAAGAAACTGAAGAAAGTAAAGAAAATGACCCAAAGCAGCAGTTAACTGACAAGGATAATAATGTTGCGCAGGAAGTTAAGACCACAAATTCCAGCTTTTCTTCCTCATCAAATGCAACGAAAAAGTCCAGTGAGAGCAGTGTTAATGTAGGCACTGCTGAAGGGAGCACTGCTAGTTCCTCTAAATCATCACCATTTATTAATCTTAAGAGAGACCCACGACAGGCAGCTGGACGGAGCCAGCAGACTAATGCTTCAGAAAACAAGGAAGGAGATGTTAGCAGAAATGAAGACAGACAGAATGCTTCAGGAAGTGATCAAACGGAACCAGAGAATAAGCAGTCTTCTGGAGAAGTGGGTGTAAACCTGTATCAAAACGATGCGCAAACTAGTGAGACACAGTACAGTTCAACTGCAGCAAAAGCAGATAACACAGTTGCATCGCAAGCAGAAGATACCAGACACATACAGGAAGATGCAATGATGCAAAACATTGAAACTCTGAACTCATTTCGAAGAGGACCAGCAGCAACCTCATCTCATTTTGAAAATGAAAACTCTTCTCGTTCTGAATTTATTTCCAATGTTCCAAACCCTATTGCAAGTGGCAACTTCTCATCTGTTAGACCTCCACAGCAGAATTTTCAGCATCCTAAATCGAATCCACCTGGATTTCAGTTTCAGGCTCCTGCACCTCATAACTTCCCTCCACAAAACAACCCTATGTTTGGATTTCCTTCTCATTTACCACATCCGCTTCTTCCTCCTCCTGGCTTTGGCTTTCCTCAAAATCCTATGATGCCATGGCCAGTAGCTCATTTATCAGGTCAGCCACCACACTATGCCGGACCCATTGCACAAGGGCTACCAGTGGCTCACAAGCAATCAAGATTTATGGGGCCAGAAAATTTTTTTCAGAGTAAAGACAGTAGGAGACCAGAAAGACGCCACAGTGATCCTTGGGGCAGACAGGAACAGCATCTGGAGAGAGGGTTCAGTAGAAGCAAAAATGATCAACATAGACAAAGATTTTACAGTGATTCCCATCACCAAAAGAAAGACAGACATGAAAAAGAGTGGAACAATGAAAAATACTGGGAGCAAGATTCTGAAAGAAATAGACGTAGAGACAGAAACCAGGAAAAAGAGAGAGATAGGAAGAGTAGGGAGGAAGGCCAGAGAGACAAAGAAAGATTGCGATCTCCACACAGTGACAGGGCTGCTGATGGAAAAAGCCCCAGAGAGACTAGAAATCCAGAAAAAAAGACAGAGAAGCCTAAAAGTGAAGAACAGTCTCATGAAAAAGATAAGGAGAGGGAGAAAAGCAAAGAGAAGCATAGAGAACGAGACAATGAAAAGAACAGAGAGAGACATAGGGACCACAGTGACAGAAGTAAAAGCAAAAGGTAAAAAGGTGCAGGCAGTCTTTTAGAATTCTATTTAAATAAACTGTTAAGAGTAATGTCATAACTTTGTATAAAACAAAAGAAAAAGCCTGCTAGGATTGTGCCATCTTTTTTATTCTGTGTTGGTGTTTTGCAGAAACAAGTCTGTGTTTTGGTACCACGTGATGTACCAATACTCATCCTTTTTTTCATTATACCAACTATCACTAGAAGTAGGAGTTTAATATTTTTAAAAATTTTACATGGCTGTATATTCAAAATTTTAAAGATTTCTTTTATTAATATGCAATACAGGCTTAGGAGTTTTCTTAGCTTATGAAGTTGGCTTTAGTCAAGTCTGCAGTATAATTGCTGCCTTTGGTAATTTGTGCTCTCTTCTGTTTTAAGATGCTTGGATAATTTTAAAGGTGAATTTCGTACAATAACCTTTTTAAATTGCACTGTTTTTAAAGACTGTAGCGGAGCCTCAGAATCCACACACATTACAACAAAATTGAACATGCTCGGTGATGTAAAGAGTTTTTTGAATTATTTGGTAGTACAATAAAACAATTCAAATGTATTTCATTAGTTTTTCAAGTGTTTCCTAAGCATCTGAAGCAGTTTGTGACCAGAAGTTGGAAGGCTGAGCTGCTCGAATGTTATTGCTTTAAACGGCACTCATTTTAATAAGAAAGCATTTTTAACCTGAATTCTTAAAAATATGATTTGTAGTAGTAAATTCATTTCTCCCAGCGTTTCCCATGCTTCAAAAACTTGAATACTTAAGCTTGTACATTACTTTGTGTTTTGCTATCCTTTTTACTGTAAAATGTAAATATTTTAAGGGATATTTTGATTCTAAAATGATAAAACTTTCTCACATGCTGTGTGTGTTTGATTTCATAGGTGTGAAACTGTAGGCTAAATGAATACAGCAGGCTGAGTTACAGAGTGCCACATTTGTTGTATGCTTCATGGCTTGGTCATTTCAAATTTTGAGGGTCAGAGTGAGGGGGGAGAAGGGCAGAAGGGTTTTTGCACCATTGGGACTTCTGGTGAATTGATATTTTGCAGTGACTGCTATCAACTGATGCAAGCTAAAAAGCCAGAAAAGATGCAAATCTGAAGACAAACTAAGATGTCCTGCTCTTACACTTCTTAAAATACACTGGTCATTTTGTTGAGTCTGTCAGAAACAACAGAAATATTCCACCATATAAAGGAAAACTTATTTGTTGTTCTGGTTTTCAGTGTTTTGGTTTTTATTTTGCTTTGAGTACATCACTTTATGTACTGATGTAGCATTTTGCACTTTGCTGTAGAAAAACCTCTTCTTTCCAGAAAGGTCTTTCCAGTTTAACAGCACACTAATTGTTAGTTTTAATTCTGAATACATTTTAAGGTAAAATTCCATTTGGATACCTTGCAGGTAGCTTCGTGGTCAGACTGACTAAAATGAAAAATCTTGCACAGAATAAAGAGGGTGGTAGAGTTTTATTAGGTAATATTTCTTAGACTAATAGTTGAGAAGATGCATAAAGAAACGTCCTCAGTTTTTGGAAACTAGAAACAATACTACACTTTTATAGCTTAATAACATGATGTGATTATATTAGTCTTTTCCAAATTTATTTCATGGTCTGTATAGCAGTAGTGCCATTGAATATGTCTGACACTATTATGCATGTGTTGTTTAAATATTTACATCAGAGTTTTTTAGACATAGAAGTGCATCAAAGCATTGTTTTGGGTTTTAGAGTAAGTTTTAGAATCAGTAGCTCAGTTTGTAAAGGTTTTCTTTTAACCTTTTCCAAAGTAGTCTATTCCTGGTCCACTGGTGATCCATTTCTCATATTCACAGTCATTTGCACTTCAAAAATAAACTGGGAGCAGTGAAAATTGCAACTGTCCATACAGAAGGGATGGGAATGCTTTCTAACAGAAGTACCAGAAATAGTTTGTTTGGAAAGAATATGGAAACGTTTTCCAGGTTTCCCAAGTGCTTTGCTACCTGCCTTGTTTGTGTTGAATCCAAAAAGAGCCATAGTAAACCAGCTTTTGAGGGAGGGTTTTGTTAAGAGTTTAAATTAACAAGCAGCAACAGTTTCCAGGATTTGGTCCTAGAATCTGAGTTAGTGTAATGGGAATAAATCCCATTACTGCAGGAATAAAGGATTTTGTCTTCTCCGTTGCCTTCAGTCACTCTCCTTCCAGCACTTGTATTAACTGGAGGTGCTCCGATTACTGGTTTTACACTGAATCACTGCTCAGACTACAGAAAATAGTGTGTGTTGATGAGGAACTGGCAGTGCACCAGGAGCCCCAGAGAGAACAGGGTATACCCTGAATACATTCCCTTGGCATCAAGTGGCCATAAAAGGCCCGTCTAAGCGAAACTGAAAAAGAAGAATCTGAGGGCATCTCAGATGCCAAATGAGCTTCATGAGCTGCCTGCTGGGGAAAGAGGAAGTAGCTCTTTTGCATCAGGCTGGTCGCTTTAGGGCTCAGAGCAGCTGAAGATGTTAGAATGAGCCTCACAAAGATGTTGGCAGGTGCTTATTGAAACATCTTGGGGTAGTTCCATCACCACCACAACCCCCCCATTAGCTATTTTCAACTCATCTGTAACTGACTTGGCAGTGCATTCATCCCTGTGTACTGATTATGGTTATGTGGAAACAAATGTGTGTCACCTAGTTCTACTGTGCTGCTTGTCTCTGCTCCATATCTGCTTTATGGAAAGACAGAAAACAAATTAGGAAGAGTTACTTGCTGTTGATGGGTACCCACTGAAGACTTGTATTCAGGAAATTACCATGCAAGGAGGTGGTGGTGGATTGTGTGCTTTTGAGCAATAGTGAAGTAAATGTTGTAAGAGAAACTCTTCATTCTAATGTAATTTAAGAGTTTTGGAGGAACAGGTAAGTTGTCTGCTTATGAAGCAACAAACAGTTAATACTAAGGTGACAGTTGGCTTTATAAGCTAATTACTACCTGTTTGTCTACACAGCTATTGCCAGAACAATAAAGAAAAAAACCCTCAGACTTTCCAATTATTTTAAAGTAAATACTAAGGACTATGTAGAAGTAATATTCTGAGTAAAATATCTGATGACATTTTAGGTATACTGTTAATACTCAACATTAGAAAAAACAAACCACTTAATAATTATCCCTAATTGGTTCCTGAGTCTTACACTGCCTGCTACCACAAGAAACGGGAGGAAAATTTATCACTTTTAAAGACTCTTATACAGTTTTTTAATTAATTTCTGTAATTTCCATTGTAAACATTATACCCTTCTGCTTTCATGAGCTGAATCTTCTTGGAGTCTTGGAAGAGCACAACATCTTTAATTTTACCAATGAATTCCTTGTGAAAAAGCCCTGTAGTGACTGTATTGACTTCCCTGCCAATTTCAAACCCACCAAAATAACAAATACCACCATAGTTTAAAGCAGTGTATTTTCTGTGTGGATCAATATCTTCAAAAAGTATTAGCTCCTCATCAAGGTAAACCTTAATGCAAGTTTGGTTTTGAACTACAGTAACGAAATGCCACCTTTCATCACAACAGGAGGAGTAATTGCTGTGAATTAGAGGGACAGAGATTCTTTCTCCAAGGTTAATCACAACTTTTAGTGTTCCATTGGCAAGACCAATGGCAAGGAAATCATTATCTTCATCTTCACCTTTCCCCATCCATACTATTAAGCCTTCAGATTGATTGGTAGTAAAATTTAAAGAAATGCGGCTATACTGGAGGTCTCTTTTCCCATAATAAGGATCTGTGTACTTGATGTAGGAGTTGCCGACAAACTTTGCTATAAAAAAATGGATTTTGTTATCACAGTATTTGCCTGACCAGCCTAGTGCACACATGCAGGAATATGAAAACGAAGTAGGCTGAGGAATACAGAGAGCCTGAGACCCACACCTGTGTTGTGAACAGTGAATAGATTGTTCACATGTGCTCCCTGTCCACTCCTGTGGGCAAGAACAAGAAAAGCCTGAGTTTTCAACTTGACATGTTCCATTATTTTTGCACACCGTGTACCCACAAGCTGTTCCATCACAGTCACCAACATTGGCTCCACTTGTGGGGTCAGTCACAGTAAGCTTCAGTTCCCTGTTGTTGACAGCAACTTCTCGTATACAGCCGGTGAAACCTGTGGGTTCATTTTCTACTGCCATTGAATTAACAAGGCTTAAGGAGGACACCCCTCCAACAAAAAAGTCTGTGTGCACGTCTAGTGCATTCATTCCAGGACTAGCTGTATGAGTAATGTTCACACCATCCAGGTCCAGGTAGCCTTCATTGCCAACTCTTCCTGCTTTGAGTGAATGCCATATACTTCCATTTATACAGACTTTCTGAAAGGTCTGTAGGATGACTGTCTTGTCTCCGAGATTGTAGCGTAACTGTATAAATCCATTAACTAGTGATATACATAAGAAGTCACCTGTAACAAGCAGGATAAAATAGTTTTAATTTTTAGAGATGGCACACTGAACAACAGCAAATTTCTAAACCTGATGCTTTCATACCTGTGCTTCAAATAAGTAATTTTCAGCAGTCTTATATCATCATCATATCTAAATAGCACAAAGGGGAGCATTCCCCGATGAGCTGCTTGTGTTCTTTTTTATTTTTTTCATTATTGGAAACTGAGCTCGTGTTTGCTTCAAAGTAAGAAGCCCAACCTTCTGAAAAGCTTTCCTTGTTCAGAAACTAGGTAACTGTGAGCTAGGAAGGGATGGGATCATGTTGGCATCCAGGGAGTGTGAGTTGGTGTTCCCATGAGAAAGAGTCTTTAGTTTTGGTAAAGTTACAAATGCCAGAGTATTCTTAATTTCTGTATGCTGAATAAAGGTTGATAGATTTGTCAGTTTAATGTACTGAAGGTTTGTTTGTACCAAACATACTCTGCTTTTGCTGCAGCTGCTATTTCCAACAGGATGTTTTGCGTTTAATAATCTGGCAGCTTTAGGAACAGATAAACTTTTTATTGAACTGGAGGCCTCCATGACAAGAAAGTATTAGGAGAGAGTTATCTTTTCTTGTACTGTTGGTGTGTCTGGCCTTACAGGCAGTGTAGAAGGAAAATACCACTCTGAAGTATACCTACAAACATGAAAAGAAGCTGGGAATGGTTAGGAAACAGGAGCTGATACAAAAGTAAGGGCAGAGACAGAGTAATAGAAGAAGGTGACAAGGGGACAAAAGAAGACAGCAGAAGGGTCTGCAAATGGAAGTCGCCTTCGCAAACTTTTTGATATTTGCCTGTGCAATTTAACTTTTTCCTATATTGCTTTTGGAAATAGTAGCCATAAGGGTTTCGGGTTTTTTGGTTTGGGGTTTTATTAAGTCCATCAGTTAAACTGATAAATAATGTTTCTTAAATTGTAACGTAAACCTTTGTTCCTAATAGCTACTAGTAGAACTTAAGTTTTGTGTAGTATTTTACTAATGAAGAAATACTTTGGAAAGTGCAATTTCCTTAAAGATTCAGCATTCTTAAGGGTGGACCTGTTAATAGAATGATGAAGTTTGCTTTCTTGAGGGTTTAATTTTTAAGTATTTCTAATCCTTAAGTTACACTGCCTTTAGTGAAGTTAAAAATGAATGGCTTTATTTACTGGAGGCTTGCAAAAGTTACTAAAATTGTATCTCTGTTTTCAGTAATTGCTCAAGTTGCCATTCAGGCAGGGGAAGATGTTTCAATGAGTTAGCGGCTGTAGAGCACATGCATAGTGCCTCGCCTTCCCTGCCCCAGACATCCATGAGAAGAATAAGAAGGCACTTCCTCCTTTCAGCTGCAGTCCAGCTATAGCAGGCACTTCCATGTAGCTGGCAAGTTTCAGTTATGATTATCTGTTTTATTTCCCTGTGTTTAGTGTTCTTTTTGAGTACCTTATTTGTTTCTGCCTTTTTTCAGAAAATAATTACCTTCACTTGTGGTTTCTCTTGCCCAGAGATGTGCCTTTAAGCTTACTTTATTTTGCATTGTGTAGTTTGAAAGCACTAATCTCTCTTGTTTGAGCAGTGTATATAACCTGCTTGTCCATTGCTTTTATCAGGACCTTGGTACTTGCAGTCAGAGTGTCTTACTACAAGAGGAAATCTGAGTTAGATTATGCTGTAGATACTATTTGCAATCTACTATGTAAAGAGAGGTTATGACTGAGTCCTCTGGATTATGGTCTAGCACATATTTGTGGCCTCTCTTCAAACTGGCGTAACTTCCTTTTCTGCTAGTTATGAACAAAAAAATGTCACTTTCCATTTTCAGTTCTCCCTGGGGCTCTCAAGGCACTTTCTTACTTCCTTGGTTAGCCCCTTTCTTTTCACAGATGACTTGCTGTTTTAGTCTTTGGAAGAACAGCAGAGTGTTGAGATAAATTTTAGTCATGTGGACGTTGATCCCAGGGTTCAGCTCAGTATTTCTTCATGAAGTTTATCATGCTGTAGACGCTACCCAGGGACAACTGGCTGAAAACATTTTGGAACTCTAGTGTAATGTGCTGTGTGCTCAGTGTCCTTGAAACTGCCTCTCAAAGTGAATGCAAATTATGGACTTTGTTTCTCTTCACTTTAGCAACCAGTGACATTTTCAACAGGAGACCTCAGTTATCCCTGTCTCTGAGGGACAGCTTGCACAGCTGAAGCCCTTGCAGGCCTATGCCATCATAAGAATTGCATTGTTATTTTAAACAAGCAACGTTCTTGCCACTCAATTTCCCCTCTGGTCAGTCTCAGTATGGGAGGCCATTAACACTGTTCCAGTTTTAGCATTACTCCAACCTGTCCCATACAACCGTAACTGGAGCCAAAGACCTTTCTGAGGAGGTTTGCTTCAGAAAGAGATGACATGCATACTCAATTTTTCTGGACTAGATGTTACGGTCCGTACTTCCTAGAAAATATTAGAAAGGCCACAGAACACACAACTTTGCAGCTTTTCAGATTAGCATCTCCAATACAGACTATTTGTCCCCATCAGTAGTGTCACAAAAAACAAAAGCAGAGGGACACTTGAGGTAGGCACTCGTTCTTTTCTTGTGCACACAAGTCTTTGCCCAGCCTGTGGGATAGTGTGCAAGGAACTGTAAGGCAATCTATATCAATAAGGTTGAATCTTCTTCAGATATAGGCTACTGTATCTTAGCTGAGGCTTGAAACTGCAACATCTCAAGACCCTTGGGTGTTGAACAAAATCTTCAATAGTTATAGTATTCAGTTTTATTCTGATGCTCCTTTCTTCCTCATCTTCCCTGTTTCAGTAAAATAGAAGGGTTTTTATGTAGCCCAAATGAGTAAAGGTTGTTTCCTTGTCTTCTCAGGGGATAGGCATTTTGTAGCAGATGTTATCTTAAGGAACTGTTCTAGAGATAAAATAGCACTTTTACTTGCAAATCCTAGTTTAGGGTTTTCACCAAATGACTAAAGGTCAAAGTTGTTCCGCCTCAGGGTGGATTGTCTCTTCCGTAGTAGAAGCCAGCACTCCATAACAGTCCCCAAAACAGGTCTTAACCTGTTTCTGTATCGGATATCAGCATTCCCTGAAGCCAAGTCAACTCCATGCCCTCAGCAGTCAGGTTTCTAAAACGGGGGGTTTATGAGAAGTCTCTTATAAGTGTATCTGACTACTGCTGTGAGATCTGGATTATCTGTGATGACATCTGCTTATATGACTTCTTATGATGGATTCTGAAGATTGCTGATTTGACTTACAGTGATTAATTCTGAATGCATCACAAAAATTTGCAGCTTGCTACTATTCTGCATAAGTCTATAAACATGTTAGTTACAGTCACACAGTCAAGTTTTAAATTCCCCAAATGGTGACAATGCCCTTCCATGTTCAGCCTTTATATAGACATGCCTGTGTGTATGTATAGCCCCATCTTGAGAAGGGATCATGTTTAAGTAGTGGCAGGTCACCATGCTTTTATGTTTCCACAGGAAATCCACATCATAATGTGTCAAAATTTTGTACAGTTGGGAATGCATGCTGGAATGCTGCACTCATATTTTGGGATGTCCTATTCCTGCCAGAAGTATTACCATGCATAACAGATGTGATGGTGTTAAATTTGCGCAGCTGTAAAGCTGATCTTTGCAGAGGCAAAGATCTCAGCGGTTACAGCCTTCATTATCAAATCTGCCTAATGCCATGCATTTCCAAGGAGGACTGGATATGATGTCAGAGGATCTTAGGCTGACAGAGCATGGCAGGGAGGGTGTCCTGTTATTTTTAACATTACTCTTTCAGGGTCAGTTTCCCACAGTGGTGGGAAGTGTACCTTTGTGCTCCATGTGCATGTATATGAGGCAAAGCCTTTTTTACGTGCCAAAGTACCTGAGTTTATTCCCACACTTCACCACAAATTAACAATAAGAAGGATTTCCCGCTACTTTGTAAAGCCAAAGAAGCTTCCGAAACATCCTTTTAAGTAACTTTGGAAGCAGTGAATGCAGTCTTCTAGTCAGTGGCATTCACCTTTTTGATGCAGATGTCATGTCCCCAGCAATACAGAGATGCAAGTCTCCATAAGGGCTCCCTCTTTGCTCAAAACTCACTGATGAGTTCCTGGACTACTGAAGGTCTAGATTTCTTTATAAAGCTTTGTAAGACAGCTGATGCTTGTTTTTTCCTCATCCTGTGTTACTAAGCAGAAGCCTCTGTGTTATCCTGGAGCAGAGGCTTTGATGAAATCAGTGTTTCAGCAGCTTCTGCGGGGTAAGGTGTCTCGAGAAATGTAGGCAATGGTTTCCTGGTTACAGAACATCTGTAGACTTGGTTCTTTTGGCCATTTCAGAGCCCTGAGATGGCATCTCTGGAGGTATGTTTGATAGCCTCAGTCTATGCCTTCTGTTGCTTTTTCCTCCCCTTTCTATCCTCTAGCACAAGGCCAGAACTTGTAAGCAGTAAGTTTCTTCCACTTGGAGTACCACCCCAGAGCATAAAAGGGCATAGCTGGGATCTGGAACAATCCAGCAGGCAATGTGATGCTCATGCAGCTAGAAGGTGTGGGTGATTATCTATTTGTAGGTTAAACCATTCAGCCTCACCTATCAAAAATGCTGCTTTCCTTGGTGAAGAAAGTTTTTCTGCTTCCTTTAGTCACCACTGTCACCCTGGCATATCTCGCAGCTAGAAGCAACCTTCCTTGAGCAACCTCAATATACCAGTCATAATTTTGGTTTGCTTGCCAGTGGCAAATGGGTAGCAACAACACTTCATATGAAACAGATTTCGGACAATGGGGGTGTCACATGGTTAACCGTCAGTTCTGCTTATGTTGATAATTTCCATAGAAATGATCACAAAACTAGTGACAAAGCAGAAATGATGTCCCTGCTGGCTAAGGAAACAAGGCTGCCAAGAGAGAAGACTTAACCACCTTGTTCTGAAAGTGAGTGGATAATCAATTTATTTCTGATTAGGGAAACAACACTTCTGCCATGTGAGTTCCATCGTTCAGTTTTTGCCATAAACAGTGTCTTAGAAAACTGCAGACATCACACTCCCATACTGGCCACTTCTGATATTCATGCTTCAGGGTTTTAAACGGAAATGCCATAAATATCTGGAGTTGAAGTTCCGTGGTTTTTTTCAGACCAGCTAGGTAACATTATCACGTTAAAGAGAGACAGAGCGTTGCTGTTCCAAATGTTAAGTATTAAATTCAGCATGAGTCATCCCATTCTGTCTATTAACCTGACTTCCTTCTTAGTCACCCAGTATATCTGTTTTCTCTCATCTCATCAGGGAGCAAACCTTTCCATCACCCTGGCCTGGACTTAGGAACAGTGCAGACAGTCCGCAGCATAATCCACCTTCATAAACAAATGTAGAGCTTCAGTAATGCCGTGACTCAACAAAAAAGTAATGCTTCTTACTCGCTTTTAGCCACATTGCCAAGGCCTTCAAATATATGGAGTTGTTGCCATGTAAATGGACTGAATTATTCATCATTCAAGCTGTTGATGGGCACCTGGCAAACGCTGTCTGAATCGAAAGCTATCACACTTTTGTTGGTAGAAATAGGATACACTGCACTTGAGAAAATGTGAATTGGGCTGGCTTTCACTGACACTCTGCTGAACTCTGCAAGAATTCTGTATTATCTGTAGAGGACTCACTCAGAAACAGTGCATACAGCTGTCTGCATCTCCCACATTTTTACCTCATTGGCATAAAAGAAGTAATTAAAGCAAGGGGAAAAAGTCCCATTGCCATTGTATCTGCAAGTTTCCAAACTAAAATCTGCAAACGCAGCTCACTTATTGGGATTTCTTTCCAGCTTATAACTAACATAGCCAGCCATGTAAGTTTTGCCAAGCTTTGGAAATGGTTTTTTTAGGGCCTGCAGAAGTCAATACTACCAGACTTAAATTCATGATATACATTCAGAAACAGCTGGCAAAGCGAGAAAACCAACGACTGACGGAATTACAGGAAATTCTTCTAACAGATAAAGATTCAGAGGATATTTTCCATTTTATGCCAATTTGCCAGGTGTTCAAATGTATGTACTGAAGGCATCACATTGTTAGAGGAGTAAGTAGAATAGCCACCTAACCACCCTTTCTAGAAATGCGTGTAATGTTCTTTGAAAAGAACAAAGCAAGAAGGAAAAGTTTTAGTGGAATTCTCATGTTTATTTCTTCACCTGCTAAAGATTCTTTTTTGATGATGGGAGGATTTTTCGGCAGGGGCATGCCCCTAAAGGGAAGGTCCCAGTGTAGTGTTTACATGGGTTACAAGCCAAGCCAATGTACAGCTGTGCCACTCAGTATCATTGCTAAATTGGTTGCATGGTCAGAGCTCATTTTTTTTAAAAAAACCCAGCATTGCCTAGTGAGGAAAAAAAAAAGGAATTCTAATACTTCCTATCAAAAGGGAATTTTTTAAAAAAAAGTCCTGTGATTTTGGCAATCAATTTATTAAGTCTTATATAACTGTGTAGGAGAAAAGGCTTTATCTACAGTACTTTCTAAACTAATCCCCAACAGAAAGCTCTTTCACATCTGCTGGCTGCTAAGAATACTTCTGAGTCCTTCATCAGTCTAATTCCATCTGGATTTGACAGGATTATATGAAGGCAAATATAAAGACCCAGACTATTAGCTTTTCCCAAATCTTTCAAAACTTCAGGACAGCGAAAATGGAAGTAGGGAATTTGTAAAGAAATTAAATTACTCTATAGAAGATGGGTTTTATTTTGAAATGAAATCGTTATGATTCTAGAAAAATTATTTAAAGAAAATATTTCTTCCTGTCCAAACTAAGCATTCATGAATGGCAACAGAATGAAAGCATGCTCATGCTAAAACACCCCTGGTCGAAGTTAAATAGACTTAGTACTTTCTTTGATGCTTCCACAGAGATACTTAATTTCTTTATATGCTAGCTGCTTCCCTGATCTCTGACTATTCTTTTGAGAGAGATCCTTTTTTAATCTTCTATTTTTCATGGCCCATGTAATGCTTTTGTTTATACAGGAGAGAACTATTCACTGAGAATCTCAGAATTTGGCCTGTAAGTGATAGAATTATAAAAGATTCATTGTGGAAGACAGAGTTCTTTGCAAATAAATGTATTTGTATTGCAGATATGCCATATATTTTTCTTTGAAGCTGTTCTCTGCATCTGGTTGAAATTAGAACAAGGCAAACGGGAGTTGCCAGCAGCGTATGATGTATTATCAGTCTTATCAAAGAGCAGCCTGTTAAAACATCTATGTGTAGAATAAGAAGTTGGTAACTTGAGCTTATGTGTGTTTCTGTGCATATGTGCTTGAGTATGTTTATTGGAATGTCTCAAAGCTTTAAGCTTTAAATAAAGGAATGTAAAAGTACATGTTAAATAGTTAAGTGCTTTTTTTTTTTTTTTGTCATACAAAGGCCTGGTTCTGCAAAACATGCTGCTTGATTTTGCTTTAAGATCATGTTTTGGTATGTAACGCTTCTGTTTAAAAATGTGTAAGATACCACATAAATGCAATATAAAGTATGTTAATAAAGTAATCATAGCAGATTTACACCTTGTATTTACAGTGGTTGGCAAATAATGTTTTCTTGCCTTGAAGTTTCAGGAATGTTAACTCAGTTTGTAACTCAAGGGATCACCTGGAAAATACAAGTGGTAGTAGGCACAAGTTACTCCTGGGGAGATTCTGGTTGGACACAAGACAAATGTTTTTCACAATGGGAACAATCAGCAACTGGAATAATCTCCCCAGGGAAGTGGTGGATGCCGCAACATTGAACATTTTTAAGATTCAGCAGGACAGGGTGCTGGGAAATCTGGTATAGACTGTTTTTGCAAAGAAAGGTTGGACCAGATGATCCTCGAGGTGCCTTCCAACCTGGTGTTCTATGACTTCTTGGTTCAGCAAAGTTTAAAATACTTCTATAAATAGTGGAAATACTTTATTTAGCTTTGTTTTTCACCCTGCATAGCTGGCAAATGCAAAACTTATACATATTTTGCATGCTGCCCCAGCAAGATTTTCAGCATTATATAATAAAAAGTTAAACTTGCAATAACGTTCATAAATCTCTCGCAGTCTGTTCACTTTCACTTAAGTTTTTTGATCAGTTTTTTTATTGCTTTATTTCTGGTCATTTTAAAATGTTGGGCCAAACACCCAGACAGTGAATCCTAGGGTAGCTGCACTGAAACTGTGGGATCAGTATCAGTAAATGTGTGTTGTAAAGCTGGCTAGAGTTACTTTTCAGGGGAAAACAGTTTCCTGATCTACTTCATTAAACACTTGATGGCTTCGGACTAGTCCAAAATTTTATGTTTTTTCTTGTTTATGGTTTCTTATGTTTTTTCTGACGAACTTGATTATTCACAACTCAAAACCCAGTCACCGTAGACGTTGAGTCACAGAGACTGAAGGCCTGAATCACTTCAGTATACTGCCTTTCTTCAAAATAAAGTTACCTGCATATATGATAAAAGCAAGCTGGAAGATTCTTACCTGACTGAGTACCCAAATGCTGTGCAGTGTAAAACAAGATGCCATCTGGAGATAGAGGCTGAAACTGCAGTTTGATATGGGTCTTATGCCGTATATAAAAGGGTGCAAACGACATCCATGATGATTCATTACTTCTGAAAGATGGATCACTAATGGAAATATCTGAAAAATACAAGAGGAAGTGTCTTCTGAAAGGTGGTTGGGTTTTTTTTTTTTTGCATTTTTATGGCACTGGTTGTTTACAGTTATTTTGTATAGTTCATAAATGCTGTACAGAATAATTGCAATTCTTCCCTTTCCAAAGACCAAAAATAACCCAGACACAGAATAAAATAGATAATAGCAAATCAATGCCATTTTGTCTTCTATGTGCCTTATTTTTATTAAAAATCAATCCCATAATTGTAATGCAAAATAAATGTGATCTTGTTAGTGTTCATTTTCAAATAAATGTAAGTGCAGATTTTACATTGTTTAGAAATTCAAATGTAAAATACTGTTGCAGGGATCAGAATAAACATTCATTTCTTCACCATCCAGATGAAAACCTTAGTGAAGGATTTTTAAGGAACTGCTGTGTGTGTAATGAGAATGCACAATTTAAGTGAAATGTGTTCATTAATTGTTGCTGAAATTTGTTCTTAGGATAATCATGCTGAGATGCTTGATAATTCAAATTGTCCTATCTTATGCTGAAAAGGGGCACAATTGCAGTGAAATTACAATGTACACTTTTGAGCTAAACACAACTTCATTGTTCTGTCTTACCACTTCTACTCAACACTGATTGTTCATATACCCCTAGGAAACTGAGCTGGTTAAACTTCAGCCAGCTGATGAATGATTATACTCTTCTATGCTGTTTATGTCACTTGAAACTGTTTCCAGTTTTTCCCATTGTAACAACATTATATATTTGAGATATATTAATTATTAGCAAATTCATCATTGAGTACTTGCTAGTTTGCTGTATTTGTGGGTTCATAGGAATAAATCTAGCTACTTAGATGTGGAGGATATATTTAGACCTCTGTGTGATAAGCCCTTTTTTGTTACTTAGTCAACAGCAGCACTAAATTCCTGCACTCTTAAGTGCTTCCCCCCTCAGTTTTCAGTTTTCCTGCTGAAACTATGCTGTTTCTCTTCAGAGAAGCCAACAGCTTTCTTCATTTTTGCACTTCCAATTTCATAGTTTTATAGTAACTTGCTTGCAAATATGTCTTCAAGGTGTCCTTGTAGTGCATTCCTAGGCAACCTTATGCTATCTTTCCACACTCAGGTTCTCTGCACTGTGAATGCACTGGCCATCCAGTTGCACCTTGTATTGCCTATCACGGATGGAACTTAGTTATTAGATTGGTATGCATCAGCATGATGCAAGATTTCGTAATTTGTCTATTTGTCACATCACCTCTCTCAGAATAGGATTCATGGTGTTCCTCGTGGACTGCATCCAGCACAGATGCACCATTGTATAGGATCCACATCTCTCACTTGTTATCAACATATGACTTGAGGATGCCTCTTCAATGGGTACTAACAATACGGCTGGCTTTTTTTTTTTGTTGTTCATTTCCCCCACTAGGTCGCAGTTAATACTTCTGAGGAAGGTGCATGGATTTAACATCACAAATTCTCTGCAAGACTAAAAGTAAATTTTAATCTCTGAATATATATAAGGATTTATTAAATGCTTGAATGAACAGAATCAGGCTTTTGATGAGCTGTAACTCAACCTATGTATACATTCTCATGCAAACATATTCCATTAACAAATCACTTCCATCCTAAGCATCATAGTAGCTGTTATGATATCAAGTCTAGGTAGTGTCTGTAGTAATATATTATGTAATGTCTAAAATGTGAAGTTCCTGGCATTTATACTTAAAAGCTGAAAGAAGTAACAATAGTTTTAAGAGCAGCAATTACCCTGGAAGATAAATAGTAATAAAACTTCATAAGCATATTAGGTTATGTAACTTCTATCACTAAAATGTTATCAAAACACAGAATAATAATAATTTTCATATAGATTTTTAGGTGCTTTTAAGTCTTTCAATGCATAAGACACAATGTTCTCCATTAGTATTTAAAAAAACTAATCCCTATACTGATGTCTCCTTATTTAAAAATCAGTCAGAAATAATAATTCATTTTGTACATAGACATTTTTACTTTATGCATCATTAAGAAGTCAGCCTTCTCTTAGCGAATTTTTGCACAGTGAGACTTACATATGGAGTAACTGTGCCACAGTGGTCAATCTTGCATTAAAATATGCTGTTGCTTAAAAGGTCATACCAGGTGAAGTGTACAATGAGCTATCTGAAAGTCTTCATGTCAGATTCAGTCTCACTTTGTCAGTGTAATTATTTCTTTAGTGCTTATGAAGAAAGCACTGACAAAGACTTGTGTGAAAGCAAAATGTTCAGCAGCAGCAGGATTGAGATGCTACATTGCTTATCCTTGCAAGATATATGAAAAGAAGATTCCTATGATAAAAAGCCTTGGAGCAGAGAGAGAACAAGGATGAAAAAATGTAGTTTTATGGTATTACCCAGAGAATGAATGAAATCCATGGCTTTACATTGCAGAGTAATAAAAAAATAACACCCACATCTTCAGCAGATGTCCAAATGCTTTAGAAAGCAGGTATTGTTCTGATTGATAGATACCAAATAAAATGCTCTGTTTAATAGACTTCATTCTGAAACTTCTAAGATGCAAATATTTTACTCCCATTTTGCTAAAAGTGTTTTATTCCCAATAAATATATCCTAACAAATGCCAGAAAGCAACATATTTTGCAATAACGCAGAAGGACTAACTGCAGGAAGTACTGGAATTCCTTCTGATTTTCTTGTAAATTATCTTTAGATCCTGTAAGTGCTGATTATATACATGGAGGAAGTCTGACTTGACAGGTACATGGAAATGTACACCTATATCTCAGGACAGAATGCTTTAACTCTACTGCAGTGCAAAAGACGATCAGTGTAAAAATTCATTTTTGCAAAATTGCATCTATAGATAGACAAACTTTTTAGGTGAAGAATAAGACAATTTAAGCTTTTCAATTTGCTTTTATGGCAGGTATGTGCAAAACTAACATGTCATGTCAAATGCTGTTGCTCTCTTGGCAATAAACTTTTCCCACCCAAGATAAGAAAATAAGCTCAGCTAAACTTCCACAAGATAGTTCCTGTGTTACATATGCTTACTCCATAGAAACTCTTTGCTTAAATAAATTAAGTGAATGGATATCTTTGCTAATCCTATAAGATGAATTTGTAGGACCTGTGTTGTGTAACTACTGCATTACTCACTAGCATGCTCAGCACTGTGTGGTGTATTGTAAACACAACAGGCATTTAAGCAAATATTTCTGTTCTGTACCTGATTAATGACCCACTTCTCTAAGCTGAGTAGTAGTATCTGATGAAGCTACACATTTCTAAATGATACCAAGAGAAACTCTAAATCCCTTTAGACCAGTTACAGCTATGGGAACACAAAGTTTCTGCAAGTACTATTGCTAAAGAGTGATTTTCTTCCCCTCTACTATCCGGGTATCTCTTGCTATCCTTGTTAGATCAGCCCTGTAACACTCACATATAGAATCATATCCTATATAACTGTTGTTATGATCAAAGCTTTTTAGGTTACATTCTTGCAGCTCAATTTCCACCACTGAAACACATGTGCTTGTACACATCCCGGTTTACATTTTGATGGGATTATATCACATTACTTTCAGCAAGCCCATTTTGCTGTTCAGCATGTCAAGGAAACTTACAGTGGAAATGTGTAACGGGCAACATGAAAAACTGATCTTAAAATCCAAGATGGAAGCACAGAGGCTGTGGAAGTAGGGATGGGCCACCCAGCAGGAATACAGAGCCTGAGTGGAACAGAGATGGAGTTAGGAGTCAAAATGCAGCAGGGTTTGAAACTGGCCAAGGATATGAAGGGAAACAAGGGCTTCCAACAAGAAGGAAACCAGAGTTATGACATGGCTGGCAGGGCAGATACCTCTTCAGCAAGGGCCCTGCCCAGAGTAAGGCAAGCAGGAGAGGCCAAGGGAGCATCCAAGTCAGCTCCAGAGGCCCAATAAGCAGGGAGTTCCACAGTGATGAGGCAGAAGTTAAGGTCAAGCCTGCAAATCAGTCTGTGGGTCAGAGTCCAGGTCCAGATCAACACAGCCAGGCAAGGATGTGATGCTGCTGCAGCATAGATCAGCAAAAGATAAAGGACAGGAGCCTCTAAAAGCTGATCCTGAAGCACCGGAGGAGGAAACTCCTGCTCAGGCTTCTCAGCAATACTGTCTTCAAGATCAGATGCCAGCCCTGTTCCTAGGCCAGCTCTGCAACCAAGCAGACAAACCCTCAGAAGTGGTAGGAGGATGGGCTCAGGGGCCTGGCACTTGCAGTGCAACTTTAGCAGCTCATTAGCAATAAACAACTGTCAGAAAGCTTCAAACTCCACTGTCAGAAAATGTCAATGGTTTCATTCATTCATAGAGAGAAAGTGAGCAGCTCTGTCAGTCGCTTTTTTAATTTTGGAAAACAGTGACAAATACAGCTGTGTGGAAATCTTAAGATGCAATTTACTTCAGGTTGTAGCTCAATGATTTCTGATATTGCATAGACGTATTTTAACTTTTCCTGTGTAAATATTTGGAAAACCTGAAAAAAAATCACCTTATCTAGGTGGATTTTTCTGAGGAATTATCACTTTTTATTTAATCTTTGAAGACCTAACGTTTCAGAATTCATGAAGTAATCCATATATAGCAAAAAAAAAAAAAAGAAGGATAGCTCAGCTTCCATTTTTTAACAAGTAGAGCATGTTAACAGAAGAATAAATTAACACAACTCGAATATGATCCTATGATTCTATAAGAACAATGTACTCATGAAAGCTGTAATTTTGCCAGACCTTCAGCCATTAGTAATCCTTGCTGACCCTGAAGAGGAAAAAATGAGGCAATAGTTATTCTGAGCAATAGTGGAACAGAAGACTGCAATTCTGTAAGTAAAGTCTACAGTTTTGTTTGGTTTTGTTGTAGTGGAGTTGTAATCTTTACTATGAACTAAATAGATGTCTAATTATCTAAGAAGTGACACTGAGGAGCATATGACTAAATCTCTAAAGGCAATTCTGGTCTTCCAAAGCCTGAAATAGCTATTACTAGCCAAAGTCAAAACAGTTGAACTGAGTGTTTCAGTACGACACATATTAAGAGATGAGTGCTGAAGAATAAGATATATGAGCCAACAAATTGCAATAGGAGCAGATATGAAACCTTGGCACTAAGAAATCAATTGGACCAGAAATCTGAACCTGATTCTCCTGCATCTGAGGATATGGATATTATAACCAGAATAAGGGTAATTTCTATTTCAGCTGTCCAATGAATATTTTAGTAAACAAAAATTTCCTAGAAGAGGTCAGATCATAGAAGCAAAACCCAAAAACCCTACATACCCAATCTCTCAGTGGTTATTATTTTCTTTGAGGGTATGACATATACATGGGTTCAAATATTTCCATTATGATAGTGAAAGTGAATGCTTAATCATTAGGCAATTAGGAAAATGGGATATAAACAAAATCCACAAATGTTGAACCCATGCCTGCATTTTGTAGTAAGCTTATTCTAGGTCCTGAAATCTCTGAAGATGCTTTCAATATGAAACCTGCAAGAAGAAACACCCAGTCTGAGATTCCCTCACTGCAGCCATTTCAGCACTGGAAGTCTTCAATTGTCTGAAGACTAGGGCATTGGGTGGGACTGTGAGTATTTCAGAGCAGCCTGACAAAGCAATTGGAAAAGAATTAAGTATCTGTGATTTTGTTAATCTAGTTTCAAATTGAGATCTTCACTTACATTTTGGACTGGATTTAGTATGACAACAGTGCAAGTGTGCTTTTGAGGACAACTGGAGCACAAGAAAGCTGGTATTCTGCATAGTGTTTCTGAAAGTAATTAATAGAATCATAGAATATTTAGGGTTGGAAAGGACCTTAAGATCATCTATATCTAGCCCCCCTGCCATGGGCAGGGACACCTCATACCAGCCCATGCCACCCAAGGCTCTGTCCAACCTGGCCTTGAACACCGCCAGGGATAGAACACTCACAGCTTCCTTGGGCAACTCATTCCAGTGCCTCACCACTCTTACAGTAAAGAACTTCCTTCTTATATCCAATCTAAACTTCCTCTGTTTAAGTTTTAACCCATTGCGCCTTGTCCTATCACTACAGTTTCTAATGAAGAGTCCTTCCCCTGCATCCTTATAAGCCCCCTTCAGATACTGGAAGGCTGCTATGAGGTCTCCATGCAGCCTTCTCTTCTCCAGGCTAAA